>JAJLXT010000044.1:0-31053 GCA_030571395.1 Nakaseomyces sp. UFMG-CM-Y6046 | reverse complement strand
ATTTGATTTATATATTGTATGTACGTTTTTTTCAATTGTCGTAAGGCAAGTAAGTAGTGATGAGCGTGTCTGGGTCGACGTGGGCCACGAGACCCTCGATGACTGGGTGCCATGCCACGGTGTTTCTGGTACCGTAGGCAGCAGGGTTTCTGCGGGAGCCACCGGTGTGTAGGAAGGCTAGAGACTCGTTTAGCAGTTCCTCGGTAGCTTGTTGTGGCTCGAAGTCCAAGTCTTCTGGGTCGTATTGGGAAAGAGCGTACTCTGCGTCCCAGTGGTAGACGCTGCCGTTGCCTCCGACACTGAGGAACTCGGTTGGCGTGGTGTATGAGAACTGCAGGTCAACCACGGTGTCGCCACCGGCGTGGTACAGGTTGGCGAGTTCCTTCTGGATTGGTTCCTCGCCGTTTTGTCTGTGCGTGAGGTCCAAAGTTGCGTTCTCAACGGCACGAGCGTCCCATAGCTTGATGACACCCGTGCTGAAACCAGTGACGAATAGGTTGCCGGTGAGTTGAGAGACGTCGAATGCGGTTAGGCTGCCGTTCTGTGGGTCACAGAGGGACCATAGAGGTTTGTCGGCCGTTCTGGTATCCCAGAATCTGATGACATTGTCGTCAGAGCACGAGGCAAAGACGTGGTTGTCCAAGAACCTGACAGAGTGTGTAACAGTGGTGCCGGGGACTCTGATGGTACGCAACACCTCGCTTGGCTTACCGTCGTTGTCGATCAGTTTCAAAATACTGTCTTCTTCGTCCCCGCTGCTCTGAGACTTAACGATGGTCTCCTGGTCAACGGACAGATCGAAGTCGGCAACAGCCAATTGATCTGTTCTGGTCAGAGAGTGGATACTGGAGAATTTGGTGGATGGGCCCATCATCTCCTGCACGATGTGCACTGGCACCTTGACTCCCTCGGTGAACCAAGCAAGCGAACCGTTCTTGGACATGGCCACCATGTTAGAATCTTCTTCTTCGCCGAGATATCTCATCTTGGAGACAGTTTCACCTTGGTACACCCACTTAGCAGTCAATGGAACATTCTCCATGGTCTTGAAAGCGTCACCATACTCCTTCACAGGCTCTTTCTTGCTGTTTTCGTCCTCGTCATCGCCAGTAATCAATGGGTAAGCACATTCCAGTTCAAAGATGTCACTACCTTGGGAGTACAGCAACTTAGTCTTCAAATTCCCCTCATCTGTATCCGGGATCAACTCATTACTGAAGACAATTGACTTCTGTTGTCCCTCTGGGCTGAAAGCACGGGATATGAATCTAGGTTTGATGCTAGAGATGTGTTCGTAGTTGGCAGCTTTATTCCAGGTCATTCTACTAAACACAAATAAATAAATAAATAAGAAAACACACTATTCTTCGTGATTCAAAGTACGTCTCTTAGATGATCAATTGAGTACAGTATTTGCCTTTCTTCCCACCATTGTTTAATAAAAAAGAGTAAATCAAATTTGTAATCCCCTTTCTCCCTTCCCCCATTGTCTTCAAAACCTTAAAAAGATCCTTGTATCGTGGTCGTATTATGGCATAATACAATAATATACAGTAACACAGTCTAAAATTCAATATTATAATACAATATTATAATACAATATTATACTATAATACATAGTAAAATATATAGGTGTGTATGTGTGTGTGTGTGTGTGTGTGTATTTATTTGATACTATATTACACTGAAAATTAATATAATACAGTGCTAAATTTGTATTTATATTTTGGAATGGATGTATATGCAGTTAATTGACACCCAAGGATGTTCAACCCAAACAATACGGAGAAAACATACAAACTATTTTTTATGCAAGATTCCCAAAAAAAGGCTCGTATTTACTACCTGGAGTATCTGTATATAGATAATATATGTTGTTTTTGTCAAGTATCCACATAATTGTTTCGACAAAGTCTTGATATATAAAAGTTTATGTTATTGTTAACCTGTCATGGTATCACTGTTTCAATAGACAATGGTAATTAAATTAAGTAGTTTTGTGAGAAAACATGGATATGTTCTACTCTTCCCATTTTTTTTTCCTTCCTCGAGTTTTATTATAAAAGGGGACATTATTGAAAAAAAAATCAGATATTAAAAGCAAAGACTGAGAAAATAAAATCGTGGGCTAGTCAACGCACAAGAAATCAGATTCCGATGAACGTGAGGCAACAAAGACCGACACACACGGTACTGTACTCAAATATTCAACCCTTTAACTTATCACAAGTACGAGGGGATTGAAAAGGGTAAATTAAATAATACAGTATCACATCAGAATCTTTAACAATATTCAAACCACAACACCACAGTGATAAACAAATATATGAACATGATATAAAGCGTAATACACATACTGAGGTATTATATATACTTATATACACACACACCGCCGTACGGCGGTGTGTGTGTGTGTGTGTGTACTTTGTGAATATATAACCCTGTACTTTTCAAAATGATACCACCCCTTGAAGATATACCGGGATAATTGCATACAATTGGGAATTGAGTATGATATAACACAATGATACAATACACAATGCACAACACAATGATACAATCACCACGAGATCGGCGGCAAACGACGAAAAAAACAACAAACAATATTTGTATTTGTGTGCAAAGACGCGCGTTCGATTCCCGCGTGCGCCAACAATGACGCGATTTTCTTCGCAGCAAAACAAAAAAACAAAAAATCGCAGAACGACGACGAAAAATAAAAAAAAATTTTTTTTTTTTTTTAGCTGCTAAAGGGAGATCTAAACAGAAGAGATAGGGTTATAAACGAGGGCAATTGGGTAATCTTTATTGTAGAAGAAGTCAATTGATTCTAGACTATCGAAACAACAACAACAAGAAGAAGAATCATGGGTGTTGCCGATCTGATCAAGAAGTTCGAGAGTATTTCGAAGGAAGGTGACGAGGTGAAGAGCGATGCGCCAATTGAGAACAAGAGAGTTGTCGAGGAGAAGAAGGAGGAGGTGAAGGAAGAAGAGGAGATCGAGGAACCAAAGGAAATCGAAGTTAAGGAAGAGAAAGAAGAAGAATTGAAGGAGGAGAAAGAAGAAGAACTGAAGGAGGAGAAAGAAGATGTAAAGGAAATCGAAGTTGAGGAAGTGAAAGAAGATGTGAAGGAAATCGAAGTTAAGGAAGTGAAAGAGGAAGAGAAAGAGGAAGTGAAAGAGGAAGAGAAAGAGGAAGAGAAAGAGGAAGAGAAGGATGATGTGAAGGAAGACGAAGAAGAGAAGGAGGACAACAACGAACCATCTGCCAAGAGTAAAAAAAACAAGAAGAAGAAGCAAAAGAAGAAGAAGAAGGTTGCTGCCAAGGCTGCAGCCGAGAACGGTGATACCCAACAAGACGCTGAACCAGAAGCAGGTGCCGAACCAGCAGCTGAAGCAGAGGGAGAACAGGACTCTTCGCTTAGGCCTAACTCAAACTGAAAGCCAAGATGAGTTGAAGGCTATAACTCAAGATATTCATGAAGAGACATTTGAAGTGATCGCTCATGAATCCGCCCCCAATGAAGTGGAGGGCACCTCTAGACTCGGTCGTGACAGTCCGTTCGAGTTTGGTAAGAGAAACCTGACAGAGGACTCCGATGTGTGGAACCATAACGCCTGGGATAATGTCGAGTGGGGTGAGGAGCAGATCCAACAAGCCGAGGAGAAGATCAAGGTGCAGTACGAAAACCCAGTCTCGGATTTCGATAAGACCTTGTATAACGGAAACCCATCCAGATACTGGGATATATTCTACAAAAACAACAAAGAAAACTTTTTCAAGGACAGAAAATGGTTGCAGATCGAGTTCCCAATCCTGTACCAGTCCACAAAGAAAGAAGCTGGCCCAACTACTATCTTTGAGATTGGTTGTGGTGCCGGTAACACTTTCTTCCCTATTCTAAACGAAAACGAAAACGAAGATCTAAGAATCATCGCAGCCGATTTTGCACCAAGAGCTGTCGAACTAGTCAAGACCTCTGAAAACTTCAATCCCAAGTATGGTCACGCCTGTGTCTGGGACTTGGCAAACGCCGAAGGTGCCCTGCCGGAAGGTGTTGAGCCAAATTCAGTTGACATCGCTGTGATGATTTTCGTCTTCAGTGCATTGTCCCCTGAGCAATGGGACCAAGCTATGGAAAATATGCATAAGATTATGAAACCAGGTGGTAAGATCCTATTCAGAGATTACGGCCGTTACGATCAAGTCCAGGTGAGGTTTAAGAAGAACAGACTATTGGAAGACAATTTCTACGTCAGAGGTGACGGTACCAGAGTATACTTCTTCACAGAGGAAGAATTGAGAGAGATCTTTACCAAGAAATACTTCAAGGAAAACAAGATTGGCACTGATAGAAGACTTCTTGTTAACCGTAAAAGACAGTTGAAAATGTACCGTTGCTGGCTGCAAGCAGTCTTTGACGTTCCAAACTGAAGAAACATCTTTTTTCATTCAAAAAAAAAAATCTCTTGTATTGTTTGAGATGTTGAAGACGGATATTCATGACTAATATAACTTATATTATTACACCAGTATTATCCCAACATTTTATAATACATGGCAATGACAAATGGCATACATTTCTAAAAAATATAAATATTTACATATGTAAGATACCTTTTTATTTTTTTCCAATTCATATTTATAAGATAGATCATACTAAAACCCTCTCTTAAGATTCAATCAACTAATATTATGATATGATTACCTACCAGGTTGCAGATTTTCGACAGAATACTTGTTTTGACTGCTTTTGCATACTGAGTCATCTCACAACACTGCTTTCGTCAATTTGAACTAAAATATCTGAAAGTTAGCCTATTTCCACAGTACCGAAGAATGGAAACAATGCATGTTTAATATCGAATTCTCGATAATTTTGAAATATAATTAATCAACACACATTAGCCGTTGAAATTTGTGTTTGTGTTTGTGTATATTTCTCCCTCTGAAATCATTTCCTGTTAGATCTGAAGTAATTGCTGATGGCACCAACTGTTCCATTAAGGATGGTCACTAGAAGAACGTATCAGGATGCACTAGCTGCTCTAAATTCATTACAATCCAACTATGCACATATTAAACTAGTAAGGGAGTCAGGTGATCGTCGAAATGCCATGAATCTCAACGAAATGTACGAATGGAGCCGTCGTTTGGGTTACTCGGTCTCTGATTTCAACAAACTTAATGTGATCCATATCACCGGTACAAAGGGCAAAGGCTCTACTGCAGCATTTACAACATCCATTCTTCAACAATACAAAGAAGAAATCAAAAAGGTCGGCCTTTATACATCTCCTCACTTAAGATCAGTGAGGGAACGGATCAGGATCAATGGTGAACCAATATCAGAATCAAAATTCACCAAGTATTTCTTTGAGGTTTGGGATAAACTGGATAACTCAACATCACCATTGGAGAAATTTCCACACATGGTCCCAGGAAGTAAACCCGGTTATTTTAAATTTCTAACTTTACTATCCTTTCATGCGTTTATGAAAGAAGAATGTAACTGCTGTGTTTACGAAGTCGGTGTGGGCGGTGAATATGACAGTACAAATATTATAGAAAAGCCAATTACCTGTGGTGTGACACTACTAGGAATTGACCATACATTCATGCTGGGCAACACAATAGAGGAGATTGCTTGGAATAAAGGTGGTATATTCAAGGCAGGTGCACCCGCTTATACAATTTCTAATCAAAATGAAAATGGATTAAAAGTATTAAGAGAGAGAGCTGAGGAAAGACTTACTAGTCTTACTGAAGTACCTACTTTCAATGATATAGAAAGCATTAAGCTAGGAATTGCTGGCGAATTTCAAAAATCTAACGCGTCCCTGGCTGTAACTTTAGCTAGTCAGACACTAAACTCTTTAAAGATCATAAATGAGAAGATTCCAAGTCAAGCTGGTGACCAGTTGAATAAAAAATTTAAAAAAGGACTACAGGATACCGTTTGGGAAGGTCGTTGCCAATACATCAAAACAGGAAACTTAAATTGGTACATAGACGGTGCACATACGTTGGAAAGTATGCAAGCAGCCTCTCATTGGTTTAAAGAAGAAAGTGGCCAAACTCAAAATAGAAAAGTCTTGTTATTCAACCAACAAACAAGAAATGCCAATGAATTAGTTAACGAATTAGTCAATACAGTGGGGAAAACTGTGAGATTTGAGGAGGCCATATTCACTACTAATGTAACCTGGGAAAGTGGTTCATACAACCCGGATCTCGTCTCTATTAATGTATCGCAAGAGCAAGTAGATAAGCTCGAGGTCCAAAAACAGTTGGCCAACGACTGGAACAATATTCTACCCGACTCAAAGGCAACAGTGACATCAAGCATTGAAAATGCTTTCAAGATTTTGTTGAAATCAGCTCATGAAAAAGAAATCGATGTTTTCGTTACTGGGTCCTTGCATCTAGTTGGAGGATTTCTTGTAGTCTTAGATAAATATAGAGAGGAAAAGCTGCTTTAGGATACCTCTGATCATTTCATTGTAGATAAGAACATTTTTTTATTATGTAATTATTAATTTTTTGGTTTTTGTTATATAATTAAAATATTATAAATAGAAATATTATAAATAGAAATCAGAGACACCAATAGGGAACTTTGTTTTATGAATATGGATTACATTACTGAGGGAATGCCGGTCGGTCTGTCAAGTCTTTACCATACCAAATAGCCCAGCTCTTATGATACTTCTCATGTGTGTAAGATACTTTATCTTCGTACGATTGCATAGCTTTCATTGCGCTTAAGATATCGTAATAAATAATTGAAATACACAACTTTCTCGAAATAACAGGTGTGATTTCCAGAATAGGTCCATATTTCTCAAAATCACGTCTAATTTCTAAGATATCAATGCTATCCAAAGGAGGCTGTTTACTAATCTGAACATATCTCATATTGTTTCTCGTTGGATATTTTTTTAAAATTAAGCATCTACAAACCTTTTCAGCTTTAGATTGTGTGGTTAGACTTTCATACACATTTTCATACAGTAAAGAATTTTCTTTGAAGGACCATTGTGGATGGATATGAACCCCGTTAACTTTGAACATATTTGAACAACCGTATTTCATAAATTCTTGAGCACCAGCTGATGAGACAAATTTGATCTCAATCTTCTTTAACTTCCCTAAGTCCAAATCATCATACTGTGGTTCTATCCGAGCTATTGATCCTCCATATACTTGATTTAAAATACTTTCCAAGCCAGTGTGCAAAGGGATTTCATTTATTACTATGTCTGTTATATTTTTGTTATTATTTTTGAATCCATTTTGATGGCCGATGGTCTCATAACTACCACTTCTATGAAATAGATCTAGATTAGCAACAAATTCACTTCCTTCTTTGGCTGGCAATTCATTAGGTAATTTAAGTAAAATTTCTTGCAGTTGATCTTCAGAATTTGAAGAATATATTTTGCTTTCCTGTGTTTTTGGCCGTTTTGTAGTATGAGGAACTCCATTCAAACAATTTAAGTAATTCATTCTTCTTTTCTTAGAACCAGTAGTATCTGTCATCAATTTAACAGATAGCTCTCCAGTCTCTAAAGGTGAACCAAGTATTAGGTTCTTTGCCAACCTTCTGAGTCCAAACAACTGCTTAGGCAAGTTTGTTTCAGAGGCAGCTAATAAATCACTTTGATTTCTAGATTCATTGATGTCAGCACCAAATATTGAAGATAGAGTAGGTCCATAAGGCATATTTTGAAGCCTACCTGAAAATTTTCTAGTCCAACTTTGATTGCAATTCATATAATTGCAAAAAATAGAAGAACCTATTTATGCTATTAAAGTTTTGTTATATGCTTTGGGCATTTATGAAAAGATACCAGTAAAAACTACTATTAGAGAATAAAAATAATTAAAACCTTTTAGCCTCTGAAATTTCTTGAAGCGTTTATATATGCCATATTAATCAACAATTTTTTTAGTGTCAAGATAATTGACACAAATGTGCTAGGAAGTTTATTACCAATCAGGCAATTGTAAAAAACAGGAAAAATCATCAGTATTTGCACATAAATGTAGTTTTGAAATTATTTATAAGAGAATTGTGAATTGCAGATGTTTTACCCCCAATTATAAATTTTTTAATAGAGTTATAAATACCAGATAAATAAAAATAGTATAATAAGTTACGAATGAATGCAAAATAATGAAATATGTAAATGCAATTAGTAAATACAGATAGTAGTTATAACTCACACAGTGACTTCACACATATCACCACGTCTAGAAGTCTCTAATTTCATCAATTCCCTTAAAGCCATGGTAGCATAAGCTGATGTACCTAGTTGGAACTTGATAACAACGGCAGTTCTCTCACCACCTTTATCTGGCATGTATCTTTCCAATTTCGCCTTCATAAATTTTTGATGATTATCCTTAGCTCTTTGATTATTTAAGATTTCCAAATCTGTGTTTATTATTTGTTGAACTGGATCATCGTAATGAATAACTTTGTATTCCAATGCCTTTGGTTTTTGTATTATGTTTCTGTATGAGCCGGCCAAAGAGAAGTCACGGACTTTACGTCTCATATCGAATGGATCCATACCGTCGGCGGCCATTATATCCACATATAATTGCTTCAATTCTTCAGATGTTGGATATAAGATATCAAAACCTGGAGTTGGAAGAACGATGTCATCAATGGTGAACTTTTTAGAGTCGATATCTTCTTGAGTTAATGCTCTAGCTCTAATAAAATCAGAAGTACGAAGATCTTCATCGAAATCTTCATCATCTAGGGAATCACCCTTCTTCTCCTTCTCCTTCTCATCGTCTTGAATAATTACCAAGTCACCAACACGGGCCTCTGTCCCAAATAGCTGGATCCTCTTACTTGCAACTTTATTCCATACAAAACTTTGGTATGCATGGACATACATAGTCCTTAAGTTTCTTGGAATCTTCATGATTGCGTCATGATAAGCACCTACTCCAAAATCACCATCTTCACCCTTCTTATGGTTTGTCAGGGCATGAAGAATGGCATTTTCAGCAATACATTGTCTAGGCATTTTTGATAAGGCCTCAGAGGGTTCTTTGTTTTGAGCCCACAATTGTCTAGCTTCCTTTGAGGCTGGTAACACACTAACTTGGTCAGATAGAATCATATCGATGGCACCCTTCCAGTTACCCAATAGTAACTCTTTACCAATACTATGAGTAGAGATACTGAAAGTACCAAATCTCTGTAGGCCGTAATAGTTGATAAAACCATTTTCTGAGAGCGACTTACAACTGGACGCCAAAACTTCCTCAAGTTTAAAACCTGATTCTGGATCAACATTGGCATCACGAATAACAATGTGAAACTCATTACCCGAGAGCTCACCTAAATTCATAGAAACATCAGAAAATTTAAACCCACCAAGAACCATACCCTTTAGTGTTCTGTTTAGAGCATTTAGTCTATCCAACTTAATATTAGAGATTGAGAGTCTCTGACAAGTGACAGCACGTCTGTCCTTAGTGCCTGCGTAACGAACCACTCTGTTAGGAACTCTCATCAATTTTGTCATGACATTCACAGCCTCCATCGTATCCTTATTCTCCTTGTGTAAAGTGAAGTGAATAAACTCCTTTGCTGGACCATAGCCCCAATTTTCAACACCATTTTCATCCTTAGTTTCCTGGATCATGACTTGCTTGTTAACTCTTGAGTTTTTGTTATTCCTTGCAATCTTGAATGTGTTTTCAGCAGTGGTAACAGACTCCAGTTCGTTGTTAAAGGCCTGGCGCAGCAATTGGTGAATCTTCGTTCTCGTAGCCTTGTCATCAAAAGAGTTCTCTGTCTCCATCTTTTGGGCATTCCTGTAGACATCCAAAATCTTCTCAAAGTCTTGTTCTCCAAAAATCTCAACCAATTGATCCTTCAATTCCTCATCAACGGCAAAAGCTTGTCTCTTGGCAAACTCCTCTTCCTTCTGAGTCTTCTTTTGATCATCACTAATGGTCTCAGTCTTCTTCTTAGGAACTTTGAACCCTTTGTCATTCAAATGAACCACCTCCCCTTCTCGAGTGATTTCGTTAACCAAGAAGTCAGTATACCTCTGCTTGATCTGACCTTTAAAACCCGGCAATTGAGAGATATAGTACGTGATACCAACGTCCTTCTCACAAACACCATCGGCATCTTCCAGCTTCACCTTCTTCTGCACCGCTTCCACGTCGCCTTCAGCTGCTCTTTTTTGACTCATTTCCCTTAATATCAATCTTACCGATCAGCTTTTAATCAGAAGAAACAACCGGCTAAAGCTCCAAATCGACGTTTACAACAGCTCATCGCCCAAAATACTATTCAAAATTTTGCAAAACATGCGATGAGCTTTAAGAAACCCAAAAATTTTTTTTTTTTTCAAATTTTTTCTTCAACAAAGTCCGTACGTAGTGCTCCCAGATTTTGCTGGGATCAAGAACTCGCAATTTCTCAAAAACATTAAAGATCCAGTTTACTTTTAACTTTCTTTATTTGATTCAGGTCCTGGACTTTGCAAACAAGCTGCAAAAACACATACCTACACGGTTACCTTGGCCTTGGAAGTTTATCTAGGCGAGTGGGGGTTCATTAACAAGAGATATAAAGAAGTAACAGACTTTGAAAGAGAACTTTGTGCAAAATGGCTGGTGCTTCTACTGAGAGTGAGGATGAGTTTGTTCCCAGAACGGTGACTAGCACTGAAGAAGTTTTGATAAAATGTCAGTGTTGGGTAGAGAAGGACGGTGAAGAGCGGCTGGCGGAGATACTGTCGATAAATGCGCGTGTAAGCCCCGCGAAGTTTTATGTGCACTATGTGAATTTCAACAAGCGTCTGGATGAATGGATTGTCGGTGATAGGATTAATTTAGATAAAGAAGTGTTGTTTCCACGTCCCAAGAGGAAAACTGAGGAAGATACCGGGAATAAGAAGAAGAAACAGAAATTGACTAAGCAGAAACAAGGGAGTAGCACACCTTTACCCGTGGAATCCGATGCGAAAGTGTCAGAAGGTGGTGAGAACAGTGATGTTATGGATCTGGATAATTTGAATGTGCGAGGACTTAAAGACGAGGATATATCAAGAGAGGACGAGATAAAGAAGCTAAGAACATCGGGTTCTATGATTCAAAACCCTCATGAAGTGGCCCACGTCAGAAACCTGTCAAAAGTAATCATGGGGAAACATGAGGTAGAGCCCTGGTATTTCTCACCTTACCCCATTGAGTTGACCGATGGCGATGTAGTGTATATAGATGATTTCACATTGCAATACTTTGGATCAAGAAAACAGTATGAAAGATACAGAAAGAAGTGCACACTGCGACACCCACCAGGAAACGAAATATACAGAGATGACTATGTATCCTTTTTTGAAATTGACGGAAGAAAACAACGGACCTGGTGCAGGAATTTGTGTTTACTGTCTAAACTTTTTTTAGATCATAAAACACTTTACTATGACGTGGATCCCTTTTTGTTTTACTGTATGACTAGAAGAGATGAGATGGGACACCACCTTGTTGGCTATTTCTCTAAGGAGAAGGAATCGGCTGATGGGTATAACGTTGCATGTATTCTAACCCTTCCCCAGTATCAAAGAATGGGTTACGGTAAACTTTTGATAGAATTTTCTTATGAACTTTCAAAGAAAGAAGGTAAAGTCGGTTCACCAGAAAAACCGCTATCTGATTTGGGTTTACTTTCCTACAGAGCATATTGGTCCGACATTTTAATAACTCTCCTTGTTGAGCATGGAAAAGAAGTTACCATCGATGATATAAGTTCAATGACGTCTATGACAACCACTGATATTTTGCATACCCTAAAGACTCTGAACATTTTGAGATACTACAAAGGTCAACACATAATATTCATAAATGAGGCAATTTTAGAAAGATATAACAAATTAAAGAGTAAAAAGAGGAGATCAATTGATGCAGAAAAACTGATATGGAAACCACCAGTTTTCACTGCATCACAGCTGAGATTTGCATGGTGACGAATATATCTTTAGTATCAATTAATATCTTCTTAATGAGTTCATAATACGTATGTCTTTATAAAAATGGGTTATGTAATCAGTTTTTCAGTAAACTGAAACAGTTTGTAATAATACATTAATTATTTTTTTGTAAGTTTTTCAAGATAAAGAAATGCAATTGAGTTCTTTCATCCAACAATCTCGAATTCAGCACCTCCGTAGCCGTATTGATCTCTATGATCCATGTACACCTTTCTCAACTCTTCTATATATAATTGGTGGTAATGATCAACCAAGTCGGGTTGTGGTTCATCTTGTTGTTCTTTAACGTGTATCGGTTTACCAACCACGACGTTTAAAGGTGCTCTAAAAGGCAATAAACCGAAGTCATAATTAAACAAACCTCTAGCATAGAAGATTGGGATGGTAAAACCAAAGTTTTCTTTCACCCAAAGTTGAACTCTTCTCACTATGGAGGTGTCTTTAGTAGCCAGAATGTTATAACAATCGTTTTCACCAAATGTGTAGACCGGCACTAAACTTACATTACCAGCTTGAATAGCCAACTTGATAAAACCCTTTCTCTTATTCAAGATTAGACCGGAGGTCCCCGGAATACTGATTAATGACTCACGGGCACCGCCGACCACAATGCAAATTGATTGGTCGTTGCCAAGTGCTTTCAAGGCATTCTTCCTGGAGACCGAGGATATACCTACCGATAGTAGGTAGTCTCTATAGAATGGAATATGAAATTGATTCACTAGTGTCAACAGTGAAATAGGAATACCAGGGAATTTTTTAGAGAAGTCGCAACCCTCAGTACCAAAGGCTCCAAAGGAACCCAATGCACCAATACCATGTGGATGGTAACCAAATATATATCTAGGGCCCGTACGCTTGTAACCGTGCGTAAAGATAGTATTCTTTTTAAAAGTATTTATTCTAATCCTTGTAGGCCACAACCGCAGCTTGTAATACTCCTGTTTCTTCTTCTTCTTGTCCTCCTCTGTCTCCTCATAAGGTGTAAACGTCGGTTCAATATCAACGGTTTTAATCAGTTTCACCGGGAAATAGTCCGCATAGTACTTCCATATCTTCAAAGAACGCATCCAGGGCGAGTACCTATACACAACGCCACCGTTACCGGGCGTACGATCAGTGAAGAAATATACCAAGTATGGTATTACCACAATCCAGGTGAAAGGGTTCGAAAAGATAAACAACGCAACGATACTGAACACAACAAACGACGAGATATGCCACGCAACAGCCATCGTCTGTAACCTGTTTTCCATAGGCGTCGACGGCGAGCAGCAATTGCTCAACCTCGGCTTTTTAAGCGGTTTAACCAATTTCATATCACGAGTCTTCTGCTCCACAATATTGGGAGAACCATCGTCACTTGACTCATCCTGATCAAGTCTGTCAGACGACTTATGACTCCTTCCCCGTAATCTCAACACACTGCTAACCATATCCATCATTCTTAAAATGGAAGCAAACAATTATTGAACTGATTCGTCCTCCCCTTGCCTGAATATGTCAAAAAACACCCCCCTTTAAGCAAAAAACCGTCTATGCTCTTCAAAGTAATCGATATCTCCTGATTTCAAAAATCTCAAAAACTCCACTTTTATAAACAATATCAAAAGAACAAAAGCAAAAGCTTAAATCCTTTTTATTGTTTCTGTAGTTCTCGATTAGATTGAAGATGACATAATTGTTTGTTTTCCCCTCTTGCCTTTATATATGTTTTTTCCCCTTTGTGCGACAAAGGGCACCCTCCCGAGAGAGAACCCATCGTCCCGGAGTTGGACTCCCGCGGAAAGCGAAGGTACACACATATATAGATCACGTGCAGTCGCATATATTAGTATAAATATACACTTGTATAGGGTGTATTATTAGTATTATAGTTAATTCATTTATTTTGATGTTATTATAATGAAGTCATAAAATTACATAAAATTCTATTAAAAGATGGGGTGGTTGGAGGGTAGAAGTGGGGGAAGAGGTAAAACAAAAAATATTGGGAAATGAATAATAAACTTATCATTTCTTTTTATATACTTTTGTTGCTTAGATGTTAGTGAAGAGGATGGATGGGTTACCAGGCAAGGCAGACTCGACAGCCTTTTGAGCGTTTGGAAGTTCGACTTCTTCGTTAGTGAAAATGTTCTTGGCGACCTTGGCACCGTGGGCGAAGGCTAAGACTTCAATTTCCTCAACTGTTAGTTGTTGAGCAGCCTTCTTGATGTTTTCAATGGTGGACTTGATGGTTTCCTTCTCATTGAATTGCAATTCTCTGTTGAAAACGGCCTCTGGAGATTCGGTGGTCAAACGCTGTTTTAGCAAAGAGATGAAAGGCATGGCTCTCTTCATCTCCTTTGGATTGACCTTCTCCTTGATTTGCTTGTTGTCATCTAGTGTCTGGTTAGCGAACATCTCACGGACAATCTCAATACAGCCGGCTTGCCATTCTGGGAAAGTGTCGGAGACCAGCAAAGTCAACTTAACTGGCTTGGATTGGTCAACCTCGGCACCCTTACCCTTCTTCTTCTTCAGGGCTTGGCCCTCAGCTTCTCTGATACCTCTTTGCAAGGCTCTAACGTATTCCAAACCAGCAAGGATAGAGTGGTCAATTGGCTTAGAGGCACGAGGGAAGTCAGCAGTTTGGACAGATCCCTTCTTACCCAAAACTTCACGGTAGATGAAATCAGCGAAATGAGGAGCAATTGGAGCTAACAACAAAGCCTGGGTTTCGATGTAACGTAGAACCAAGTCCTTGTGCATGACACCAGAGGCTTCACGGTAGTAATCTCTAGCTGTTTGAAAATCGAACAAACCACTCTTTAGAGCATTCTTGTAGTTGGTCAACTCGTATTGTTTGTAGGTCTCTTCAATCAAAGCATTCATTTCGTGTTCGTAAGCAACATCGAAAATTTCAGTGATTTCACCAGATCTCAAGCTGTCTAGATCCTTGACGATCTCTTCGGACCACTCCTTCAAGTTAAACAATCTCAAAATAGCAGCGTTGGCGTTAGATTCATCCAAGTTAGCGTCTTCGACAGTGTCACCAGCATCAGCCAAGGCAATACGAGAGGCATCAGCACCAAACTTCTCGACAATCTGCTCTAGAGTCATGAAGTTACCAGTGGACTTAGACATCTTAGCGTTGTTCAACATCAAGTGACCGTTGGCTCTAATACCCTTTGGCCAGAACTTCTTTGGGAACAAAGCGACGTGGTTGTAGATGAAGAAAGTTAAATGGTTTGGAATCAAATCCTTACCAGAGATAGAAACATCCAATGGGTAGAAGTACTCAAATTCTCTTCTTAGAATTTGTAGGGATCTTAATGGAATTTCTGTCTTGACATCATCACTGTGTTGGAAGATGTAGTCAAAGACTTCATCGGTCATTTGGTCAGCTTTGATATTCAATGGACCAATTTCGTTACCATAGTAGTCCTTAAACAGTAGGTGAGCAATTGTGTAGAAAGCTTGGTAAATAGTAGAATCAGATAGAGATTCAACTAAGTACTTAGGGTCCCATGGTAGCTTGGTACCTAGACCGTAAGTACGGGACACAGCCCAGTTCTTCAACCATCCTAGAACACCCTTGAATGCGTGGTTAACTTCAGGAGCAAAAACTTGCATTTCACTCAAACATTCTTCAGCTTGAGCTCTCCAAGCTTCCTCACCATAGTCTAGGTACCATTGGTCTTCTAGAGAAACGATACATTCGTCACCGGAGCGAGAAATAACCAAAGATTCTGGTTCGTTGTAAACGAAAGCTTCACCGGACTTAACCATATCATCTCTAACCTTGTTCTTGGCAACTTCGACCTTTTCACCCTTGTATTTACCATAGATCATGGTACCACTGTAGAAATCTTCCTTGTATGCAAGCTTCTTGGCTTCAGCCAACTTGTTGGTATCCTTTGGAGATTGAATCTTCATTTCTTCACAGATAGCCTTAGCGGTCAAGTTACCGTACTTCTCAGTTTCGATAACTGGGATCATTTCCATGTCGATCCAAGTTGGGTCAATACCGTAGTATTCATGCTTATTTATCAGGTCCTTAACGGTCATGAAATCATCTGGAGAGTTAGTTGGAACACAAGTAACAACACCGGTACCCTTGGTAGCGATAACGGTTTCCATCGGTAGGATTCTCAATTCCTTGTATGGAGTCAATGGAGCGTGGATCTTAGTACCGATCAGAGACTTACCGTTGATGACAGCAACTGGAGTGTAGTCACCTTTCTTTGGAGTCAACTTCTGGTAAGACATGTTCTTGAAAGCACGTTCGGTGGTAATGTAGTAACAGTCACCAGCATCAAAGATACCATAGTCAATCTTTGGAGAGACGAAACAGCACAACTGACCGTACATGGTTTCTGGTCTCAAAGTAGCAGCAACGAAGTAAATTCTCTTACTGACATCGATCTTGTCGTTAGCATCAACTAACTTCTTAGCCTCTGGAGCAAATTCGGTGGCTTCAATCTTGATACCAACGTATTCTTGTGGTGTGACACCTTCACCAGACTGTCTGTCGTGATCCATACATGGTTGACCATCCTTCTCAGAGTAAATAGTGTAACGTTCACCGAACTTGATCTTACCCAACTCTCTCAACTTGTTCATCTGCCATCTAATGAAAGCGTCATAGTATGGGTTTTCATCAGTGGTAATGTAAGAACGTCTCCAGTCGATACGAGCACCAATAGAGCTACAGTCGGACTCACACAGAGGTGGGAAGTAAGTCAACCAATAGCTGGCATCGGCGAACTTGAAAACTTCGTCTCTTGGAATACCCAATTGCAACATAATCTCGAATTGGTACTTACCACGGCCCTTCTTGGCGGCAGCCTTGGATTTCTTAGCCTTGAACTTGGTGACATCCTCAGACTCGGCTTGCTTGACCTCAGCTTCCTCTTCCTCATCGGCTGGAGCCTTACTGAAGTCCTGACCGAACATCTCAGCTTCTCTCTTCAACTTATCAGCACAGGCAAGAATTGGCATACCAGTACAGTGGAAACCCAGTGGAAACAAAGCCCTCTTACCGTTCATCCTCTCGAAACCAATGGAGAACTCAACCTTAGACAAGGTGAAACAGTGACCGGCATGCAACACACCGTTCATGTATGGGTAAGCCATAGAACTCATAAACTTGGGGTACTTCTTGTGCAACTCCTCAGTGCTCATGGTGATTGGCTCATCGTCAATAGATGGAGCGTCCAGCTCAAATTGGTGCTCTTCAGCCCAGATCTTCTGATACTTCTTCTCAATGGCAATCAACGCATCTCTACGAGCGGTGTTTTCAAGGACCAAACCTTTCTTTTCCTCACTCATCTTGGTAGAATTATTTTCCAATTACAGTTCCTTGCAGTACAGGTAAGAATTGGCAACAATAACTATAGAAACAACAGAGATCAATCAAGAAAATATAAATCGTAATTATATAATATCATTTTCAGTCATTCTTGCCAAAACCCAAAATTTTTCACTCTGCGTCGAAAATTTTTTTTTTTTTGGCAGGGCCATGGGCCCCGAAGCCGGTTCGTAAACCGTACGCCGGTACCGGTTAACAATGCGTTGATATACAGCAACCAATATGACAAACTTGTATGTATGAATGTATGAATGTATGTATGTATGAATGCATGTATGTATGCCACGATACTCTCTTCAATCATTACACTATACACTTTTGTTGTCCTCATGCCTAGGTTGAGATTTTTTTAAATTACAAATTTCTACAAAAAAAAAAAACAGGTCTTATATTATTTCTGTAGAACAATCAAACTAACAATAATAATGCATTCATTTTCTATTTTTTAAACATCAAATCCGCGGTCTCTTAGTTTTTTCATGGTCCATATCCAAGTAGATGCAGCGTCGTCAAGGTTGTTAGCGACGTAGCTGCAGCGGGACTCCTTCCCACCCGTAGTATAGTATTTTCCGTTATCTGTCACAGGGGAGAGCTCCGTCGACAAAGCACACTTCAAAGTAGACAAACTGCCTTGCTCATTAGAAACACCGAACATGTAACCTACCACCTGGAACAGTAGCCAGAAGAATATCCCGACAATCGGCAGGCGGGTCCAGTAGCTGAACAGGTTGGTATTCATTACGAGCCCCGGGTGTACACTCACAAACAGCACATCGGGGTACTTAATCGAGAGCATCTTCGTGTACTGTATAGACGCCGTCTTGGTCATGGCATATCGCAGCCATGTGAAGATCATATTGGGTCGGTAGTTCCACGTCTCCTCCAACGACCAGTACTTGAACTCTATGTGATGGCCTAGCGACGACAGTGTCACCACCCTCCCACCACAGCTTCGTAGCACAGGCAGGAGCTTCATCGTCAACAAGAAATGCGCAACATAGTTCGTTTGCAACTGTATCTCAAAACCATCCTTCGTCATCTCGTACGGTACAGCCATCACACCCGCATTATTCACCAACACGTCGAGGTGTTGTTCCATCCTCACGATCTTTGCCGCAGCACGTTCCACACACTTCAGGTCCGTCAGGTCCAGGTGCAGATACTGTATCGACCCGAGATGCCGTACCACGCGCTTGTCGTCCCCGAGTCGATCTAGGTAAACGTTATGTCTCTTCACAGCCTCCTCCACAATCTGGTCGATCGCCCTGTTAACCTTGTGCGAGTTCCGCCCACACACATACACCTTGAAACCATGCATGTACAGATGCAGCACCGTATACCACCCTATCCCGCTGTTACCCCCGGTAACCACTGCCACTTTACCATCCGCCGCGCCATAATACGGAAGCGTGCTAGGATCAAACATTCAAACGCAAAATTCCTTTTAATACCAATATATATATTATTATCGAAGTTCGAAAAAACACAAAGAGAGTGACATCACTTAAAATAAAAATATTTGTAATTTGAGCCATTTTAGAGCCTTCTCTTCCTTTGTTCATTTTTTTAATCGCCTGTGCATAATGCTGCGGGTGTAGCAAAGAAGAAAAAAAAAAATTTTTTTTATTTTTTTCGGGGTCCCTGTCCCGGGGTTGGGTTGGGCACACACACACTCTCTCTCTCGTATATAAGTATATTTCATGTGATTGGGAGAGGTATAACGATACTCTCCCTTATTTTTTATTAATAGATCTTTAGTATATTGGTGCATGGTGGCTTTTTGGTTCTTGGTGTTTTGTTTTTTTTGTGAATTGTAGAACTCCCTCCTTCCATACTCGGTGTCAACTTTTTGCTGCAAGTTGCCCTCAACTGATGTCAGAGAGGGGGAAGAGGGAAATGCATCCTCGTTCCCAAGCCCTCCCTCCTCCTCTCCATCGTTCCCATTTCTCTCCTCTTATTCCCTCCGTTGATGTCATATACTTGACAACTCTCCTCCATATCTGATTCTTTCTTCTATCAAACCCAACAAAAAAATATATATATCTATATAATAATGTATGTGTACCAAAATAACACTTTTTCGTGTCGATATAGTTTTTTTTTTCGCGTACTTTGTAACATGTGTGTACTGGGGTTTCTGTGCAAAATAAGAGATAAATAGATTTACGGACCGAAAAAAAAAATTCAGAAAACCGCGAAAAAAATAGGTAGCGGGGAGACGCGAATTGCCAGGTACTAAAATTCAATATTGCCCCATTGTTAATTATTTTTTGATGATAACTGGTTGATTCGTGTTCTAGATTGATTAGTATATATATACATAAAGAGTTCACTCAAAGTCAAAGAATTATTTTTATTTCATTTCTCTCCTGTCTTCATCGATTCATTTTTTTATTATTTTTTTTTAAAATATTTTTTGAAATTATTCTAATTTTAGATATTGCGTCATTTCTATTTTATACTTTTCCTTTTTTCTTATTTTATTTTATTTTATTTTATTTCCAAGTACTGCAAGTATAAATATCTGTTCAAAAAAACACTACCTGAATACTATCACTTTCCCCAACTTTCTTTTACAGAAAAACTATTATTCAATTTCCCTTTTATTTTTTTTTTTAATATTACTACAAAACAAAAAACCACTCTATTGAGCCATAGATTAAATTAGGTCTCGTCCATTCCTTATCTTTATTATTTTAAAGAAAAAAACAAACAAACTAAACAAAAATACAATTATAACAAAAAACCTCTCGTTTTTGAACAACCAGAAAAAAATATTATTAACTATTACAAATGCAAATTAAATACTTGTCCGCTTTCGCTTTCGCTATTTCTACTGCCGTCGCTCAGTACTCTAACAGCTCCTACAGTGCTTCCTATAGACAAGCCTCTTTGAGTCCTGTTAGAAGCTCGAGCAAGTTCGATATCGAATCTTCTTCTGCCTCGCTAGCCGAGTCCAGAGGTTCTACTACCACCCTGCAACCATCCCCATCCCCATCCCCATCCGTGATCGCTTCTGAAACTGTCATCACTCATGCTGACGAAACTACTACTTACTACGAAACTTCTACCATCTACGCTACCGTCTACGTGAGTGCTTCCGCCAAGGCCGCATCCGCCACTATCACCCCAGCTGGATCTGAGTCTAAGGCCGCTGCCCAAGACAACAACAACAACAACGATAACACTGTCGATGTTGTCACTGTTACCGTTACTCAAACTAACGGCAACGGTGAAGAAGTCGTGATCACCACCACTGTTAACCAAGGTAAAGAGGTCAGACCAACTGGCACCGTCATCTCAGACGGCTCTTCCATCACTTCTACCTCCACCATCACCTCGACTCTATTTGTCACTGTCCGTCAAACTGCTGTCAGTGTTAACGGTACCGAGGCCCCAATGGGTAAGGAATTAAAGAGCATCGACGCTGTTGCCTCATCTGCCGCCGGTTCCGCCGCAGAGATTCCTGCCTGTGTGCCAGTTACCGTTACTGACACCGTCACCAACACTGTCACTGACACCTTGACAAACACTGTCACTGAGACTGCCTCCCCATCCATCCAATACGTTACTGTCACCGTCTCTTCCGCACCATCCAGCGAAAGTTTGCCATTCCCAGGCACTAACGGTACTCTACCAATGAACGGTACTTTGGCTTCAAACGACACCAACGTCGCTAACTAACTATAATCTAGTTATGTGAATGTTGATTAATGGGGGATTTTACTTGGATGAGCACAAGCATGTGTTACATACTCTCCCGATGACAATTTTCATGAATGTTTTTTTTTTTTCTATTTTTATCTTTAATTATCACTATTTTTTTATTACAATTAACTACTTTTACTTTTACTTTTACTTTTTACTTTCACTGAGCATTTTCTAATATTTTAATTTGGTTGCAGATCCAGTCCCCACTTCAGCGGATAACTTTCTTCTCTAACGATACCCATACAGACATACATTTCGAGTATTTGTCGATGATATCCTCAATCCTCACTTATTGTTTGATAATCCTCAATTCATCCGTTAACGTCATGTATCTTTCCATTTATTTTTGTTTTTTTATTTTAGTTTGTGGGGACTTATAGGACAATGTATTAAACATTTTACTATATATATATCTTAAATAAAAAAAAAAATTTCTAAATAACAAAAAAAAAATCAATAAAATAAGTTTCATATATAAAATTTACCTCTTTCTTCTTTCACAATGATCTAGATATAGTACTACCTTTCTAAATAAAGATAAAAAAATTTCGGTGATTTTCTTCTATAAATTCTAATTTTAAAAACTTAGTTATTCATGAGCCCTTTAATGCGGTTTGTGAGAACACTCGTAGGTTGCACTAAATCATTATACTGGAATATAACTCCCAAATTTGCTTGCAGTAATAGCGAGGCTTCCTGCGCCTTACCAATGTTTGCAAGTGCCTCAACCAAAAGTAATACAGCTTTTGACGCTGAATATGTGTCTCGATTTCCAACCGACTTATCAAGCAACTTTTGTATCAATGGAATTGCTCTAACTGAAGTACGCGTTAGTAGTAAGACCCGTGCCTTCTCGAGTTCTAAGAGATAAACCCATCTAGAGTTAAATATATAGGATGAATGATCTTCCAAAGAACTTTCAATCAACTTTACCGCTGCAGAATAATCCTCCATTGCAATCAGATATCGTACGTTTAGTAATATTACGTCTAGTTTCTGTTGGAATGATAAAGATGAAATTTTCTTCGAATTAAGGAATTCTCTCGTAACATCATAATCCTTGTTATCCAATGCATCATTAGCCTTTACTAGATTTATATCAAAACTGTCAACATCTCCTCCTAGACACAGTTCTCGATATGTTGCACTTATAGCAAACTGACCGTAATTATCCCACATATTCGAACAGTACTTGAGTAGGTTAATTGATCTAGAATATTTTGTTGTCTCTTGTAATACAATGAACATGTACTTCAAAGCGGATTCTAACACAGTAATGGAGTTGACTCTATTAAACATAGACAACAGTGCGTCAAAACGATACGCATTCTGAAAGATTAAAGTATTTTCTGTCTCAGGACTGGTTTTCAGATACCGTACAATCTGTTCAACTGTGACGTAAAACCGATCTGCGTACTCTGGGTGTTTCTCTATAAAATTAATAACCCAAACCATTATAACACTCAAGGTGGAGGTATCTTTATTTTCTCTGGCGATTTTCGTGGCCTCTTCAAATGCCTTCATAGCTGAGTCACAATCGTTGAATGCAGCATGAAATGTAGCCAGATAAAGTAAAGAGATATGGAAACAGTTTTCAGAGCTTTGTGTTAATGTATAATCAAAATAATTATGGATCGAGTCCAAAGCGTCTTGATATCTGTTACTTATCACTGCCATTAGATATTTCAAGAAATATATTCCTGGGAATTTTGCTGTATCGTTCAACGATAGTGTTCCTAATAGTGACTGTATCCTTTCACTCCCATAGTGCCTTGAATTATAGACATTGGAAACTTCCCAGTTTATATATTCATTTAGCTGGTCCGGAGATATCCCCAGTACATTAGTGGTTTCATTGCTCGATTCATTTCCTTTCATGATCATGTGTTTCAAAAAATTAATTGAACGCAAATCTTCTTTCGTTTCAGTGGTCCTCAATACTACTGGTGACATAGACTTTGAGCTCAAATAATTGAATTTCAACAATTCATTTCTTGTTGTGTATTTCTCTGAAATAGGATCATCATCAAACAAACGCACATACGTCTGAAAGCTACTCCAAAACTCCTCTCGATCTTCAAAACCTCCACATATATACTTTTTAAAGCAATACCGTATAAACACTCCTAAAACACTCTTTTTAGATATAGTCTTGAATTGCTCTGAGGCATTATGCCTGGGCTTCTTCATAGCTTTACTGCTTCTAACCAGACATTCCTTATCCAATACCCATACTAAATTATTAACGATATCCAGCCCGTCAATTGCTCTCAAATGACTAACCAGCGGCAGTATCAAATCATGATGCCCATTTTCACCAAGATACTCCACAACATCTTGAAGCAAAGGGAGTACTGGTCTCTTCGATCCGTCAGTCTTAGGTTCTAACTGAACCAATAGTAGATCCTCCATTGTATCCTCATAGTCCGGTATCAATTGAAGAAAAACAGCAATCGGAACTTTGTAGTTTTCAAAAACATACATGTATATCAGCACCAATACAGTGAGATCATACGCGGTTAGCGTATAACTCACAGCTAATCGACACGATTGTGTCATTTTACCTCACCTCTTTCAACAATTCCTTGTAGTTGCTCAACCAAAGCTAGATATAGCTGAAAAAAAAAACAGCACTAAATCCATGAGTGATGATTTCATTTGAATTAAACAATGCCCTGATCTTCAAGAAGCAGTCTTCTTTTCATTTTCAATTTTTATTTTTTTTTTCTTGCGTGGTAAAAAGCGACTGGGGGAAACTTGCGATGGCCTATTTTGTGACCCACTAATGGCAACTCAAATAGTTATTGGTAGCTCTTCTCTCCCGCATTTATGTCTGAATTTGTACATAGTGCATACAGAGTTATGTTATTGATAATTATAATGAAAATATTATAGTTGATTGTCTTTGAGATAAAACGATTTGATACATATTCATTACAAAAAAAAAAAAAAGAAAAGAAAAAAGAAAATTTAGCTCGAGTAATCATTCTAAATATCTAAATGCTGTCAGTACCATGGCATTAGGTGGCAATCTTCCCGGTACCGGTAGTAGTATTCGTAGTTTGTTTCTTTTTTCATTGAATTCCGTTACCAATCCGAAACCCAGGATAGGTGCGTTCAAGACATCTTCTGGAGCTGACTTCCTTGGTGCGTAAGTAATGGCAACTAATGCATATTGTAAATTGCTGCTATCTATCACGGCTGGGTCCAGTGCGATGAGATCGCCAGTTTCTTCCTGCAACGCTGATTTAGGCTTCCACACGGTAATCTCTGAAGCGTCACAACCTACGTTGTAAGGACTCAGTACAGTTCTTGTATCACCGTAGAAATACTCCCTTATGGCTGCTCTTTGAAGAGCTCTAACATGAATATCGTCCTTCTGGAATACCCCTGCTATCTTCGGTACTCGTAAAAGTTTATCTCCGATGAATGGCCTCACGACTTTGGAGACTTTCCCAAAAATCTCTCTTCCGCTCTCATCATCGTTACAAAGAATGATTATGTAGTCGACTCTCAGACCTCTTATAGCGTTGGTGATCTCCGTGTATTCATCATCACAGTTTTCCAGTGGAGGTGTATCGATAATGCAACCAGAACGGTGCACCAATGGATCGTTTTGTAGACGCTCTTTCACCACTTGGAAGAGCTGTTCTGATACCGCGTTGTAATACTTCCGATTGTCATGTATACTCTCAAACCCAAAATTCTTCACCATTGGTTGTTTGCCATGCAGCTTAGTAGCACCACTGGTCATACTTTCACCCCATCTCGGTAGTTGCAAATCCAGTGTGCTAGACACAGGCGTGGCAGTTAGACAGCCAGGAGGTGAAAATATGGCCTCCACGGGGTTCAAATTCACAAACAGCGGCTGGTATGGCTTATATTTAATCGCGTACGACGCCAGGGTCCTACAGAGAGCAGTCTTACCAGTGTTCCTCTCACCAACGACCATAACCCGTGGGCCATCAAACGTAGAGCTCCTCATCTTCTCCAATGCAAAATGCAGATTGTAGACTACGTGCGCGGTAGTGTTTGGAACTATCGAGAGCTCCTTGCCGTGCATGTGCGCACATTTCCACTCAACTTCTGTCTCCTCCACTGCGTACACCCCAAACTTCCAGTCCCAAAAACTGTAGTCCACGTTGTTCGCCAGCTCCGTCCCAAACACCTCAGCTACACCGGAAGTAACCTGCAAGGAAAGCCTGTCGTCGACACCCAGTTCAATTCTCCATATGTGATTCGCAGGAATCGTCAGCTTGTGTGCCTGGTACGCGTCCTCAAACAGCGTGGGCTCCGCGTCATTCTGCTCCAAACCAGGAAGGATATCCACCTCAGACATATGTAAATCGTCAATTCGCTAGGGTTGTGTCGCTTCGTGAACAGCCCACTAAAGTGCAAAGGCTAACATAGAATTGCAAGCTTCTGAAATATTTTAAAGGTCAGATATGGGTAAAGCCAAAAAAAATATTATATTATTATGTCGTCAATCGGCACATTCATCATAACGAGATGATGCCTATATAGGTGCTTGTGGCCTAGGTAATTATATATTTATATATTTATATATGTAATCTGGCTCAAGTGTAGGTGTGTATGTAGGTGTGTGTGTGCAATCTTGAATTTCCCCTGCATCAGTCTCTGTTCTTGGCGATGTACTTTGGGTCTGATCTGAGGACCCACTCGACCCAGGACCCGTCATACAGCTTGACGTCGGGGACGCCTGAGTGCTCGAGGGCGGTCTTGATGATGCAGCCACTGACACCCGTGCCGCACATGACGATCGTTGGCTTGCTAGGGTCGTAAGTGTCGCCCAACTTGTCGAAGGCCTGCTGGACCATGCGCTTCATCGCGGCTTGGTCTTCCGGGAACGTCTTGTCCTGCGGGTCCAGGATGTCCGTGTATGGCAGCGGCTGCACACCAGGGATGTGGCCGGAGCTGATGTCAGGACGCGGTTCCGGGGCCCTGCCCTCGAACCTGTCCAACGCACGCGCGTCATACACATTATACCTGTTCTTCAGCTCACCAGAGTTCACCAACTCCATCATCTGCTCATAAGAGACCACCGCCTCCCCACGCAGGTCAGTGGTGGACTTGTACTGGGACACCGGGTACTCTGAGAACCGCTCGGTCCTTTTGGTGTCCAGCGGGAAACCTTGCTCCTTGTACACGTTGAAATTGTTCAACAAGTACACCTCGGGGTGTCCCAGAGTCACCAGCGTCCACGCACACCGTGGCGCACTGAAATTCCCAACACGGTCATACACCACCAGCACATCTTCTCTGCGCAAACCGAGCTGACTCATCCCCTTATTGAACGTGTCCAACGTCGGAGCCATGTGCGGGAACTCAGACGCCGTGTCTCTCACGGCATCAATGTCAAAGTACACAGCACCAGGGATACGCTCCACATCCAGAAACTCCTGCTTCCCGTCCCGGTGCAAGTTGGGCAAGTACCACGTAGAATCAACAGCAACCACCCGCTTCCCCAACCTCGGCAACGCCTCAACAAACGTCTTCGGAGACACTAACTTATACAACATGGCCTAATTGTCTTACAGAAATGGATGCAATACTGTATACAATACAATACAATACAATACAATACAATACAATACAATACAATACAATACAATACAATACAATACAATACAATACAATACAATACAATACAATACAATACAATACAATACAATACAATACAATACAATACAATACAATACAATACAATACAATACAATACAATACAATACAATATACAATACAATACAGCAATACAATACAGCAATACAATACAGCAATACAATACAGCAATACAATACAGCAATACAATACAGCAATACAATACAGCAATACAATACAGCAATACAATACAGCAATACAATACAGCAATACAATACAGCAATACAATACAGCAATACAATACAGCAATACAATACAGCAATACAATATACAATCCGTTGTAATACGATGCTTTCTTATTTTTTCATACACAGTGCGCCCCGAGAGCGGTGTGTGTGCGTGTGTGTGAAAAATTTCAACGAGAGCTCATCGCAAATGAAATTTTAAAATATTGGTGGATATTGTTTTGTATTGTTGTGGTATTGTTGTATTGTATTGCTGTATTCTCACAACACTCCCCAAGTACAGTACATCATGCCGTTGTCTAAGTCTCTGTCGAAGATCCAGAAGAATATGAAGGGTGGGAAGAAGATGGTGCACCCGAAGGGCCGGAGGTTCCAGCAGCTGAACCGTGCGACGCTGCGGGAGCAGAAGATCGAGGATAGGAAGCGGGCACACAACGAGAAGCGGTCCAACGAGCTGGCCCGTGTCAAGTTCATCCAGGACCTGATCAACTCTGCGAGTTTCCGCGACCGAGAGAAGTTCACCTTGGAGGAGGCAGCTGTGTTCATCGAGCAGTTTGTGAACCGGGATGACCCCGAGCTGGAGCTGTTCCGCAAGAGACAGCGCAGCAACAGACCTACCCCAAACAAGCAGCGTCTCCTGGAGGAGAAGAAGAAGCTCGAGCAAGAAGAGTTCAACAAGGGGTTTCTGTGCCCGGACTTGTCCGACGCACAGAGCGTGGTGTTCCTGCGTAACTGGAACGGGTCCTTCGGTGCACTGCGCTCCTTCAAGATGATCAGAGTAGACAAGAACGGAAACCAGGTGGTCGGTGGACACAACACCTTCTCCATCACAGCAGAGAACGACACTACAATGTCATAAACCATACATTTATATCCATTATCTACTATATACGTTTGTACAATACTGTTGTGTTCAGCTCATCGCATCGCAACGCTGAAAAAAAAAATTTTGTTTAAGAGACATACATTTGATTTTATTAAACACAATACCTGTTATTTCACTTGGCAAGTACCCACAAGTTAGTTACAGCGAGAAATGGGCCGTGATATTATCAATTTGGACAATGTTTATGAGAACAACCTGGGGATGATGGAGAAGATCGCGCAGGTGGTGTACCCGGAGGTCGAGTTCGGGGACAAGTACTTCAGCGAGTTGTTTCCCAGCAAGGCTGACAAGCGGAAGGACGTGTTACTGGCGCAGATCGCCTACTACAGCGAGATCCCCGTGGCTACGGTGAAGCTGCTGGTGTTACAGAAGAAGAAGAGCGATACGTTGAATAAAGGTGTGCATATACAGCTGCTTGCCGTGCTCGAGGCCTACAGGGCCCACGGTATAGGTGAGAAGCTCGTGGAGTACGCTGTTGAGCAGTGTAAAACTAGCCACCAACATAAACTGTTTGCACACGTCCCAGTGAAGGACAAGGCCACCATTGAATGGTTCATTGCTCAAGGATTCAATCTTGCTGAGAGCAACGGTGAACCATTGTCCTTGAAGTCTGGTGAAACCGAAGAGACCGTGGCGTTGTTGAAAGAGGTGGCATAAAGATGTATCTCTCCCCCCTCGTATTATATGGTGATTGCGTTGGTGATGCCTGTACTATGTTTTTTTTTTTTTCATGGGTTGAAGTACAATTCTCATCGAAATACAATTCTCATTGAAGTACAATTCTCATGACTACATGCATATAATTCCTAATATATCTTCATTAAACTTCTTTTTCGAATACTCATTTTATTATTTATAGAATTTACTTAATTTTGATTGGCCCGATTTTTCTCTCATTTTTTTTGTGTTCATATATCTAAAATCATATAAAAAGTAAGCCAGCAATCAAGTTCAAAACGGTGAAGTTGATTGAACCAGACTCAGATATACATTGAGTCGATAAGACAATGAGAGCACCCCCACCGCCGAGGAAGTCTAAGTCGAGATACTTGGCGCCATACTTTGTAGATATGAAGAAGGCGCTGAGGATTCATAGAATAAAGAAGTTTTGGCACAGGAAAGAACTATTCAAAAAACAGTTCCAGAACTTGCAACAGATATACCACCGGAGGTACACATCCACTGTAGATGTCTACCCTATTCCACAAACTATTAACATCAGCCAACCGGAGAATTTTGCTCAAATTACACCGATATCTGGGGTCCGAGTCGAGGATATGTGTTGTTTGAGCAGCTCAAGAAACTCAAGGTCAGCTACCAAAAAACCATTGTTAATAGCATCGTTTCCAAGGGGATGTGATAGGTCTCCAAGAATTAGAGTACTAAAGAAAAATATGTGGTCTTGGTTGCCTTTCTCTAAGCGCAAATACAAACTTTCCTTCTTCAATAACGAGATATTCGATCCACAACTTCATACAAAAAGTACCGAGATCTGCTCACATAATAACTGTGCTAATACAATACAAATGGTCAAAAAGTATGCTCAAAAGGAGGCAAATATTAAAATAATATACCATAATCCAAATGTAATTAGAGAGAAATTCTTGGCAAAGGACAAAGATTTGTCTGTGACACCAGAGATACTTGAACTAGGTAACGGACACTCATTGAGGATTAACGATTTTGAGTCATTGAGACGGAGACACCCTAAGCGTACTACTGGAAAACATCGTGCTAGTCATACAATAAGGTAAAATTCAAAAGTAAAGTTTCTATAATATTCCCTATTTAAACAAAAAAAAAAAAATATGTATACTCATAGTAAACCCAATTCATGCAAAAATTTAGTTTATAGATAATCACCTAACCCAGAATTTTCTTTAGAAAATATCGATGCAGCATGCTTTAAAACTAATGCAATGTTATTCAGCTCCTCTTGAGCCGCTTTGAAATCACCCAAGTGGATTGCATCTCTCACACCTGGGAAATTCCAGTTATTTGAGTTCTTATTGTCCGCATATAATGCTGGTCCGAATAATATATTTTTATAGTGAGGTCGGGAAGTCAGTCCTTCTGGTGCACACATCCATCTGCTAATAGCAGATGCCTGTTGATTCCAGTTCCATCTGTTATTAGAATAAAGAGTTGGTTCAACATGGTCCATATTAACAACTATCCAGGACCATTTCTCTTTCCAAGCAGAATTTTCTTTACCCAGTCTCTTCCATTGCAGAAGGACATCAATCACTCTATCAAAGCGTAATTCCTTCTTATAAGATTGCTCCAGGTCCTTTAACATGTGATCCAATTCAACAACTAGAGTTGGTAATTGAAATGGAATCATTGGTTCGTCGATCAGTTTCAAGGCACCATTGAATAAATACAATAGAAGGTTCAAAACCTTCTCCTGGTTATTATTTTGGTTCAAGAATTCCAGCACTTTATCGGAGTTATCAAGGTTTGTGTTGGCTGGTGTCTTAGAGACATCATATTCTCTGGAAAGAACAGCGACAGGGATACCATTTGTCAAGTATGGTGTCCAATCACCATAGCTCTGGATTGGGTTCACTTTGACACTAATATCCAAATCACTTCCGGAGGATTTGAAGAAATCATACATCAATGGGTGTGTTTGGACATCGATCTTGTCTAGGTCATCAATATTTACCCCTATTTCGGAAATGTCAAGCATTGCATAGACTTCGTCCTTCATTGCACCCAATCTTTGTTCTACTAAAGTATGCGAACCCTCGAAGTTGAACTCGGAACCACCAAAAGAGATAAAATATATATTTCTTAATGGTTTCCAGTTAAACCTGTATTTCATCTCTTGAAACAATTGGATAAGAGACAGCATCATCGCTGTTCCAAATGCAGAAGTAGTTGCACCATTGTTGATAGAGTTACGACCTGCTGCTATTACAATGGCTTTATTTGTTTGTTCTTTACCTTCGATTTTACCCACAAAATCCGAAAATGGCTGGGCAGTTCTAATAATATTGTCTAGTTTAAAATATATCTGTACATTGCCAGGTTCGCCACTATAATTTTTATCGTCAAGTTTCACACCTTTGCCATGTAACAGTGCTAACAATCTGTTTCCTTGTTTCTTTGACAATGGCATTGCCGGTATTGAAGGCATCGAGTCCGAGTACAGTCTAAAATTTTCATCGTATTTTAAATTTGGGTATCTCATCTCAA
>JAJLXT010000043.1:0-90351 GCA_030571395.1 Nakaseomyces sp. UFMG-CM-Y6046 | reverse complement strand
CCCCCCCCCCCCCCCCCCCAAAAAAAAGTTTTTGTTGATATTATTATGTGACATCTTAAACAAACGTCTGGTCACAACTACTATTCAACATTCTTTTTCCAACACGTAGACATTACAAAATATAAAAGTAACTCAATAGAAGAAATTGTAAACAAACGATTTGCTGTTGTAGGGGATTAATACCTTTTGCAGTGGATTGTAAATACCAAAAAAGAGAAATATCTCCGCGACGGGGAATTGAACCCCGATCTGGCACGCGACAAGCGCCCATTCTGACCATTAAACTATCACGGATTTGTAACTTCTTGTGTTTTCCGGTAGAGTGGTATGTCACCTTGTATTTACATTGTAAAGTTCTACAAGCTCTGGAGCCCATTGACCATTGTAGGATAAACTAAATATGATGATTATTTTTAGTATCTGACATGAATGAGATCTAAAGCTAAACTAAAAAGTGATGTCAATAGAAAAAAACGGAAACATGTATTGTTTATATAAGATTATTTATGAGGGGCGTTACTATTTCCAATGGCATAATATTTTTTTTTCTCTTTGGAATAATATATATATATAAAAAATTAAATGTGGGATTGTAAAAAATCAATAAATGGAGTGGTAGAGTGGGAAATAACAAATGGTTTAATTAATTGATGCTTGACTGAAATGAAATAAATGAAAATGAAAATAAAAATAAAAAACTCGAAAATCTGATTTGCTAGTAAATGAAAGGAAAGGAGAGGGAAATGAACATGAAATTTTAGTGTGTACTGAGGTAAAAAATTGCCCAAAAATATTTTTATGATGGAGGTGAAATTTGAAAAACTTTTGAAAAAAATTAAAAATGTGGATGTGAATCGTATTTCTTTTAGTAAAATTATGCCTTCTAGTTTATGAGAAAGAAAAAAAAAATTAGGGAATATTAAATCAGATGTTAGTAACATTGAGTTGATGTTCACCGGACTCATACCCATGATATCCACCATAATCTGAATTGTCTGAAATATGACTATTAACAATAGATAGTTGGTCATACATCCTGTCTTGGCTGTTATGAGTTGCGTATTCATCGAGTGTTGAGTTGGCTGTAAACGCATTACTTGTCTGACTTAGTGTATGACCATGTGTTCTAAAGTTACGATCCCTGATGTTATTTATCAGATCATCTTCGTCATCTACTATGCTAGTTGCTTCTATGTCTGGCACCTCATAGGTATGTGCACCGTCTTTGTCATTAGTGATAATGAAGTCTGAGGAGTTGTCGTCACTTCCGATTGGTGAGTTGGAATTGTAGTTTCTGACTTCATCGTATTTCTTACCAAGCAGTGTGTACCAAATGGTCATGAAAATATTATTTTTGTATGCCGTAATGACCTTACCATCTGAATCAATAAAGTCTGTTCTTCTTGGCATAATGCAAAATACGTATAGTATCACTAGGATAACTAAGATAAGTGGGACACCAATACCCACAACACACCCTATAACAATATTCCTATTCTTCTTGGATAGGCCATGGTGTTCATTGTTCTTCTGGGTTGCTTTGTGGGTTGCCATTGGGGAATACGTCACTGTTGTGAACAAATTCGAGACAATCGTCTTACCTTCGATGACACTGGTGACAACCACGTTAGGGTCCACATAAGTTGTTGAATGGCTGGACGAGCTCGAAGAGCTGAAGGATGAGCTTGAAATAGAGCTTGATGTAGACGTCGATGAACTGCTTATTTCACTTGATGAAGAGCTTGACGAGCTTGACGAACTTGATGACCTTGTGGATATGCTAGATGACCTTGGAGAACTTGAAGATGATGATGTTGTTGATGATGATGATGATGATGATGATGTCCTTGAGCTAGATGATGAGGATAACGTAGACCTTACTATTATTGTACTCACAGAAGAGGAGGAAGATGAAGAACTTGAAGATGAAGACCATGAAGATGAAGAGTAAATCGACGATGAAGACGATATTGATGATGAGGAGGAGCTTGAAGATGATGTACTTGAAGATGAGATGTAATATATGCTTGTGGTAGAGGAAGAGGATGAGGATGAGGAGGATGAAGAAGAAGAAGATGATGAAGATGATGATGATGATGAAAATATTGACGAACTGTAATAGCTCGACACCGACGAGAGTCTAGAAGAAGGCCTGGATGAGCTTGAAAACGAGGATGCTGGAATAACGGATGACCTTCTTGTAGACACGGAAGACGGCGATGACGATATCCTTGACACTGACGACAAAGAGATCGACAACGAAGAAGAATAGAATGATGAGGATAAGGATTCAGAAAACGACGACAGCCGCGTTGTTGGTTCGGTTGTGGGCGGTGGTATCAGCGTCGTAGTGGGGATCGACGAAGACGGCACAACGGAAGATGTGTCTTCATATGTAGAGGAAGCTGTAAAGTTGTTGTTGTTGTTGTCATAGGGAGCAGGTATCAATTGACCTACTGCAGAACATACTAAAAACAACACAAACAACATCCACCCTTTGATTTTTTCTTTATTTTGCTTTTGGTATTAATTTCTTTGTTTTTTCGTTATGTCCTTGACATAAATAACGTATTTGTTATATATATATGATAGCCAACGTTGTATTGTTGTATTATTGTAACGTATTATATCGTATTCTATCTTATTGTATCGTATTCTATTGTATGACACTCCAATACAGCTACTATTTTTAATTGTTTATTCCAAAATCAAAAAAATTTTTGCTTCCCGTTGGTCTTTTTGTTTGTTTGTCATATCATTCGAGGAGGGAAGAGATGTCTACGGCAGTTTCTACCGGTGCCTACCACACGGCAAATTTCTCCCCCTAGAGAACGACGCAGCACACGTTTGTTTTTTTCTTTGCGCACGTCGAATCTCTGCGTGTTTGTTTTTGTGGGACCCTGGGCACAGAAACATGCGCAGCTTGCTCTGCAACGAGTTTAGGGGTGTGGTATTTTTGCTTTCTTTCTGCGTGGGTTTCTGAGTCCAGGGGGTGAAGGTATGGAAGCTTCTACGTAAATCCTTTGCAAGTATGGAACAATTTCTTAGAAGGTGCCGCAGAGCATGGTGGGGGGTTTCCCTTTTTCCCTTTCATTGCAGAATACGTCATTCTCTTTCTGACTTCTAAAAATACTACCTGGTTTTTACTGTAACTGGTAAAAAAGTATTGCTATATATGTTATAGGGGGGGGGGGGAGGAGATGAGCTCTCCATTGTTGTATAGTTGACAACCTGTATATGCTATTTATAATTTACTTCCTCTTTTTTTTTTATCTTGCGTTTTCTGCGCTCAGGAGAGCGGAGTACTTGTTCCTGGTTGCGGAGTCTTGTTTCAGTCTCTGGAGGAGCAGAGCCGTGATCTGCTCGGTTATCTCGTATGCCTTGTGGCAGCACTGCATCAGGGTGAGGGCGTCCATCGGCAGTCCGCCAGCCTTGGAGACCTGCACGACCTCCCTGTTCTTGTTCAAGGTGACCGTGAGCACACCGTCCCTCAGCAACTCCTCTTGCAACGTGGCATCGATCACCGATATCTCTGCGTTGGTGTCACCCTTGATGTTCTCCTCGGTGTCCTGCGGGTTGAAGAAGGAGAACGTGACACAGATGGGGATGTGCAGGATGCCCAGGGGCACGGGCTCACGCTCGTCTGCCGGGTGTACGACGACATCCTCCCCGTGTACGCTAATGTCTGGCTTGCGGAAGTGCGAGAGCGCAGCCATCACCGCTATGCACGAGGCGTCGATGAACCCGCCATCGCAGTTCAAATAGTGCACGTCCGCCCGTACGGCCCAGCACTTGCTCCCTGCGACAATGCACAAACCCTCGACATCCAGCGCCCCAGACCGCCGCACAGCCTTCTCGATGATCCTGGCACACAGAACTTCGTCCTCGCCCGTGTTGTTGCCGTTCTCGAACTGAGGACCGGCCATCGGGGAGACCTCCGTGGATATCACAAACAGGCCCTCGAACGGCCTGTCCTCGTACGGCTCGGTGATCTGACAGCTGATCCGACACTGCACAAGCGTCTTCCCCATCCGCACCGTCACATCCCCGTACTCCTGCCCGAACTCTATCTCCACATCTCTCGCTTGATCCAGCTTCCTCCCGTCCAGTCTCTGCGACTGCCTCAACGCTTCCCTAATAAAAGCCCTCTCCGACGTGGAAATCTCAATATCCTTGGCCATCTCGTTGTATTGTATTGTTATGTGACCTCTACAATACTCTCAAAAACACTTGATTATACAAAACAACTCAAACTCACTTGCATTGCTGTAACAATAAAGTGCAAAATACGTCAGCTCATCGAGCCCTTGGTGGTAAATTTTTTTTTTTTCTTTCAGTTGTTGAAAAAAGTTTCAGTCACTACCGACGTATACGTGTTTCTACAGCCGTTTCTGTGCAACGCATACAATGGCTATTACCATATTGCTTATATTGATCCAATGTTTTGATATTGAAGCAATGTTTTAATATTGATGCAATGTTATTATATTATCTACAACTTGTATATTGATGTGATGGAGTGGTGCCCCGGCTCTCTCAATTGCAATCTTGTCTCCACTATTCCACTGTAAAATGCTATGCACTTCTCTCTGCTCTCTCCTGGAGCGATTTGGCCGATAATTGCATTCTCGTTTAACTGTTTTGTTGCTGTGTGGGATTTGGGTCTTTACGTAATGCGTTCTTATATATAAGAAGCACTTGTTCTGGTCATTGTATATGGTGTTGTTTTCTTTCTTTGTTGTATTCTTGTATAATGTTTCTCTTGCTATTAAGATTCGCTGTATTCTCCTAGTACATCGTAAAAATCATGATTTGGGAGCTGGTTAAGGTTGTTGTTACGGTGGTTGCCGTTGTCGCTGGTGCTAATTGGGTGCTGAGTTCCGTCCTGCTGGACTTCCTGCGGGACTGGACCTCCGTGGCACTGCGCCAGCAGTCTAATACGTCGAGTGTGCGGAAGAGCAACGAGACCGTGCACTATAGGAACTTCTTGATCCCACTGGGGTTCCCACTAACTACGGGGCTCGGTTTGTCCGTTGCGTACAAGAGTCGTAACGGTAACGTGTGTGACCTGTGGAATGCTGCGTTGGAGATGAGAGAGGGTGCCAATACCGTGCGTTTGTACCCTACTGCAGACGAAGGCCTGGGCAATCGTGCTAGCAAGTACACTCTTGCCCTGATCAATGGCTACGTCAAACACATTCTGCAGTCGAAATTCTTGCAGATTCGGGGTCGTGTTGGTATCGCCACAGCGGTGGATACGGTGCCGGGGTTCGTGATGGCCGTGGCAAGTATGCTGAGGTCGGTGAAGAACGATGACTGCCCAGTGCATGTCCTGGCCTCTGTGCCCAGAACACAGATCACAGGTGTTGATGTCCTCGTTATCGATAATTGGAACGCCTTCACAAGGCTAAACGGGAGTGAGTCCTGGTACAAGCTTGTCCTGGTGTGTGGTGCTAAGCCACCAGCCTCTGACAATATCACGATACCAGAAAACGTCGCCTTCTGGGATGATTTGGTGACTGGTGTCAAGGAGGACTCTAAATTCGAGTACGAGTGTCCGGAGGATATGTCAGACGACAAGAGAGAGCTAATGTGGGTCACTTCACCTTGGAACGATACCAACTGCTTCTCTCAGATGAACCTGGCCAGCTCTGTGTCCTCGTTTATCAAGAGCTTCCCAATGGATCACATCCTGAAAGAATCAGACGATATTGTCTTCGCTGGACCTTTGAGTCAGCCTACTAAGACATTGCAAATCTGGCCAAAACTGTTCTCAGTGCTACTACATGGTGGTTCTGCATCCTTCATCCGTGAGTCACACTTATCTTTTGAGTCCCTGAGAGACACAACACTGTTGGTCATCTCAAAGAATGGGATGGAAACTTTACTAAACGAATCCAAGAACCAGAAGAATTCTGTTATCCACAAGATTCAAGAGAAATGGGCTAATACCTTGTTGAGTGAGGGCATTTTTACGAAATTTGCGAAGATTAGACACACCGCTTTGGATAACCTGAGGTGTATATATGTTGAAAATGAACTGCCAAAGGTCGACATCATCTCTGGGCTAAACATCAAGTCCATCAAGAAACCAACCTTGACTGAAAAGAACACGACCTTGACGTCCTTGCAATTGAACGAAATCAGAACAACATTTGGCACGAGGGCCATACAGGAGGTCGTTTGTCCATACATGATCATGGGAGCCATCGCTGGCTCGAATTTCTTTGATTACAGAGTATTCCCTACACAAGTTGATAAGTTATTGACCTGCTACGGTACTTTGGAGACGAATATCGAGGGTAAGATGGTCCAGGTGGATGTAGCCGACAACTTGGACATCGCCAAGAGACAAGGTATGTTGTGTATCAGAGGATATAATATTGGTAAACCACTTGAAGAGGAAAGACTGAAAAGAGCTGTTGAACTGAGTGAAAAGGCAGGCGGAGCAGAAGGTTGGATGCCGTTAGTGGGCGTTTTTGGGCTGTTCGGTCAAGATGGTTGCTTATACCTTTATAAGTAATCGGTTTATGCTTGCTTCTTCTTATTCGCTTAAAATTAAATTATTTATTTATTCTCTATAAATATCATTATTTGCATTATCGTCATGAAAAAATATTAAATTTTTCTTCTATATCATATTATTGTCTATCATTAGCATCTCTTAAGTGTTGATTCATTGGATCATAAGTGTGTTCACAGGTGCTTTTCTTAAAAACAGCAAAGGGGAAAATTGTCTATCAGTTGTATTCAAGTTTACCTTTAACGCACTTCCAAAAATCCTCGATGTACTTCTTCTGAATTGATCCGTCTTCGTCATTGGCAGAACCTCTAACTGCTAAATAGGATCTGTTGTCCACGCCAATATCCCATTCACCTGGATTAGCACCGACAATGGTACCACCGGCTTCCTTCAGTATACACCACCCGGCACAAACATCCCAAGAATAACATCCACCATCCCAATAACTATCCAAGTTACCAGTGGAAATATAGGCAATGGTCATTGCAGAAGACCCTAGGTTCCTGAAGCCGTGGACAAATCCTTCATCACAGGCCAGCAATGATTGGTAAGTTTGCATTTTGGTCAAGAAATTAGTGCCTTCTCTGGCAGAGCCCGGTTGTAAAGCCACCACAGACTTATTAAGTTCCAATGGGCCCATCGACTCCATCTTAGCACGGTGGTCGAATGGTTCGCCGTTCACTCTGATACCATTGCCCTTAGAGGCAGAGAATAGCAGGTCTAAGTGAGGGTTGTAGATGACACCTACCACTGGCTCTTTGTTGATCGTCAGCCCCATGGACGTACAACTGAATGGGAAGTCGTGCACGAAGTTCGTCGTACCATCGATTGGATCCACAATGAAAGTTGGGTCGTCAGAAATCTTCGTTACACCCTTCACGTAACTCTCCTCTCCGATAAACTTGAAATTTGGATACTCAGTCCTCAAAGAGTCCCAAATGAGCTTCTCTACCTCTTTGTCAATCGCTGTGACAATGTCAACGGCCCTAGTACCGGTCTTCAAGTCATAAACCTGCTGCGTACCTGACTTCTTTTTGATGATTGGGCCCACTTTCTCCAAACTCAACTGGCACAAAAACTTCTCAATGGATAATAGGTCAATAGACATGGTCGCAAAGTGCTTGTATAAGTCTATTCACTTGATCAAACTTGTGAGAAATCAACCGTTTCTTGAGTTCCTTTTGAAGTTAAGTCATCGAGAAGTGGTTTTTTCAAAATTTTTTCAGTGATGAAAAAATATAAACAATGACGTCATTATTGGTTATATTTGTTTATTTTGTGATGCAACGTTTGGCTGACAATCTTTTAGAAAGTAGCATTGTAATATAGAAATTTGTAGCTTTGTATTGGTATATATAAACCTATATGGATATATATGAAGAAATGAAGAAATGAGGATTCATAGATGGTTTCTTTTGGGAATTAGCATATAAATCATAGGTGGGATAAACAAGAAAAAAATGATGCATTAAAAAACAATCTTGGGATATTGTCACTGGTGAAATTTATTTCGTAGTAATTTTTTTTTAGAGTTACTATTCGTTTCTTAGTTCTTGATGTAGCCGTTTTGAACCAAGTATTCCTTCACGACCTTGCTGTCTCTGGAAACCCATTGGGCTCTGGAGGTGGCAGTGTCTAGACATTGAGCCAGAGTTTGGTCAAAGCCCTTTGTTGGCTTGTCGCTGAAGAACTTTCTGATTTCTTGGACCTTGTCCACGGAGGTGAAAGCGGACAAACTGACGGTCAAGACACCACCAAGAACTGGGGAACCTGGTTGCAGCTTCTTGATTATTTCATCCCAGTTGGATTGTAGGAACTCCCACATGGCTAGAATACCCTTCTTGTGGGTTCTCATACCTTGCATTGGGATGTAGAAGTCTTGGTTTAAAACAGTGCCGTCCAATAGGTAGCCCAAGGTTCTCTTCAACAAGGTCTCGTCCTTGAACTTACCCAAGGCTCTCAGAGCAGCCAGCTTTTCGTCGGTGGAAATTGGGTTTTGGTAGATGTTGAACAACTTGTTGTAATTTTCTTCGGTACCAACCTTGGCAGCAGCGTTGAAAACAGTAGGTCTAATCAAGGCTGGAATGGCCTTCTTGTCGCCGCTGATATACTTGTCAAACATGGCCAAGGCAGCATTGTGGGTCTTTTCATCCTTAACTGAACAAGCAGCATCGAATAGGATGACCTTTAGCTTTTGAATAGCGTAAGAGTCGGAGTCGGAGAATTCCCAACCTAGAGAATGGGCCTTTTCCACAACCAACTTGGAGATGAAACATTCTAGACCCTTTTGAACATCCTCGTCTTCAAAGACCCAAGCGGCTTCAAGAGCAGCAATACTGTTGATCATTTGAGTCCAAACAACGAAGGATTCTTCCTTGTTCCAGTTAGACACCAGGTTCAAGAAGTTGTTGGTAGAGGTGTAACCGGAAGAGGCCAAGGACTTGACATCGGCAACTAGACCAGTTCTGTCTTCGACGGATAGAAGATCAGCTTGCTTGCTTAGCTTAGCCCATCTTTCATCAGAGTAAGAAGTGATGTAGACACCAGCTTGGTCACCGTTGACCTTGAAGAAATCAGTGTCCTTGACAGTGATTTCAGTGGTTCTCTCCTTTAGAGCAGCAGTGTTGTCAACACCATCCTTAGTCTTCAATTGTAGGAAAACAGGGTATAAAACTTCGTCTTCTTCTGGCTTAACGTCACCAGTAGACAAGTAACGGTTTTGAGTAAACTTGATGGTGTTACCTTCTTCTTCAACGGTAACAACTGGGTAACCAATCTTCTTAGTCCAGATGTTCATAACACTGGTAACGTCCTTACCAGAGGCTTCTGATAGAGATTGCCACAAATCTTCGGTCTCTGCATTGCTGTACTTGAACTTGTTTAGGTATTGAGCAACACCCTTGATGAAAACGTCTTCACCTAACCACTTGGAAATCATTCTTAGCAAAGAGGAACCCTTAGAGTAAGAGATAGCGTCGAAGATTTGGTTAATCTCGTCGGCGTTCTTGACTGGAACTTCAATTGGGTGAGATGATCTTAGAGAGTCAAGAGACAAGGCACGTTGCAAACTGTCAGCAACGTATTGTTCCCAGACCTTCCATTGTGGTTGGAACTCGTTACAAGAGTACCAAGACATCCAGGTAGCAAAACCTTCGTTTAACCATAGACCCTCCCACCAGTCCATGGTAACCAAGTTACCGAACCATTGATGAGCCAACTCGTGTTGGATAACCTCCGCGACTCTTTGGATACGGTCCAGAGTAGAGTTTTCCTTGTCCAGTAGCAAATCTACCACTCTGTATGTGACTAGACCCCAGTTTTCCATGGCACCTGCGGAGAATTCGTGGACGGCAACCATATCCATCTTTGGCAATGGGTATTCGATGTTGAAAGTGGACTCGAAGAACTTCAAGGTTCTGGACGTCAAGTGAGCTGCAAACTCACCCAAGTGCTCGTCACCTGGAGTGGAGTAGATACGCACAGGGATACGGAAGTCGTTGCTCTCGACGTACTTCAACTCGGCGACGATGAAAGCGATCAAGTAGGTAGACATCTTTGGGATAGTGTTGAACACTGTGACCTTCTTGTCACCCTTGATCTCCTCAGACTTGACGTCCATGTTGGACAAGTGGGTCAAGTGCTTCTCGGAGATCAAAGTGACGTCAAAGGTAGCCTTCAAGTTTGGCTCATCGAAACATGGGAAGGCCCTTCTGGCATCGGTGGCCTCCATCTGAGTCGTGGCCATGTACTTGGTCTCGCCAGTGGCCTTGTCCTGGTACTTGGCCCTGTAGAAACCGGCCATCTGGTCATTAAGAATACCAACGAACACAACGGTCAGCTTAACGGACTTCTTACCGGCCATGGTACCTTTCTCGAACGAGAATTTGGTGGTCTGGGTCTCCTCGTTGACATCGGTCGCAGTAGGCTTGATAGAACCATCCAGCACAGCGGACTTGATGTCAATCTCAAGAGTGTTCACACTGACACTGTCCACAGTGTCGTCGTTGACCTTCAAGTCGATGGTAACACTACCATCGAACTTGAAGGTGTCAAAGTATGGCTCCAGAGTCAGGTCATAGTGCTCTGGAGTAACGTTTCCCGGCAAAACTTCACGAGAAGACATGGCGCAATTGTTATTGAGATTGTGTTTTGGTACAGACGTAACCCTTTTCAACCCTTATAGTTCACAATATTGTGTCTCTCTTTCTTCGAGAAAATAAAATTAAATGTGTCAAATGAAAAAAAAAAAAAAAAATTTCAAAGGGCCCATAACGGAAAAAAAAAAGAAAGAAAAACAGAAAAAAGTGAGTTACTTCTCTGCATTTTCCTAATCGGGTAGTCTTCTAGAAGACCACCGTCTTTTCTGATTTACCGATATCGTGTTGTTGCAATGATGTATTGATGTCATCTGTATTGATGTTGTTGTATTGATGTTATCTGTGTCTTTATCTCCGGGCTATGGTTGTAATATCTCCGTTCTAGGGTGTGGAGAGGTGCAAGTACACAACAATACAATACTCAATAAACAATGCACCCTGCACCCTACACCCTACAATACCCCCAATCCCGTCTTATCAATGAGATACGATATGATATACAGGTGAAGAACGGAGAAACCCTTTTTTCCCCATTGTGCGGCTTGCCTCCCTCCCCATTGTTCTATCCCGTTGCTACGGTGGTTTCTGTGAGGTTTATCTCCGTTCCTATACAAAGAAAAATTTTTATGTCATCGCAATTCAGAAATATATATCATATATAAACAGCTTGTTGCATTGTTTGCATCTCTTTCTATATGTATTGTAATCACCAACAACTCAAAATCACACAATGTCCTCTATGAAGAGCTCGGATTCTTGTCGTGAGGTGGACCTTGGGTCCTCTGAAAAAGATTTTGAAGTTAAGTTTGCTGTTGACGGGGAACCGGACCCCGAGGACATCGCAAGGCATCTTTCCTTGTTGCACAAGTACTACATTTCGTCGCTTATCACCGTGACCTCCACGGTGATCACCATCATTTCGTCGTGCTGGTCGCTGGCCTCGCCTAACATCATGAAGCACTTCCACATCTCGCACGAGGTCAGCACATTGGGTATCACATTCTACATCTTCGGACTTGGGTTCGGTCCTTTGTTCTTGTCGCCGATCAGCGAGCTGTACGGGCGTAGGATCACGTTCGTGTCGTCGTTGTCGCTGAGCATCGTGTGGCAGTGTCTCACAACGTGGTCCAAGACCATCGAGGGTGTCATGTTCGGCCGTTTCCTGTCGGGGTTCTTCGGATCCGTGTTTTTGAGCGTGGCAGGTGGTGCTATCAGCGATATCTTCGACAAGCAGCAGATCGGTATCCCGATGGCGATCTACACTACAGCGGCGTTCTTGGGACCCAGTCTCGGGCCCATCATCAGTGGGGCTCTGTACACCGTCAGCTACAGGTGGACGTTTGTCACACTGCTGATTGCCTCCGGTGTCTGTCTCGTGCTGATCGTGGTCTCTGTGCCGGAGACGTACGGTCCCGTGCTTCTGATCAAGAAGGCCCAGCGGGTACGGAAGGAGACCGAGGATGACCGGTACTACGCGCCGCTGGAGATAACCAGGCGAGAGACCAGCTTCGTGTCCTCGGTGGTCCTCTCGGCCAGGAGACCCTTTGGTCTGCTGTTCAGAGACCCGATGATGGGCGTTCTGTGCTTCTACACGGGCCTCGTGCTGGCCATTGTCTACTTGTACTTCGTTGCGTTCCCTTACGTGTTCGAGAACCTGTACGGGTTCACGGTGATGGAGGTCGGCTGTTCATATATTGGTCTGATGGTAGGCATGCTGCTTGGTGCGCCCACGAGTTTCATCTTCCAGAAGCGGTACGACGCCAAAGTGGCCAAGAACGGCGGCGTGCGCACTCCCGAAATGCGGTTCGAACCCCTGTACTACGGTGCGTTCGCTACGCCCACGGGACTCATGATCTTTGCGTGGACATGTTACAAGCACGTCCACTGGATCGGACCGCAGATAGGCAGCGCCGTGTTCGGGGTCGGGGTCTACTTCGTCTTCGTCGGCGTCTTCGGCTACACGGTCGACGCCTACAGGAAGTACGCTGCGTCCGGCATGGCGTGCAACTCCTTCGTGCGAAGCACGATGAGCGGCGTGTTTCCCTTGTTTGGCCTCCAGATGTACAAGGGCATGGGTGTCAACTGGGCAGGTTTCCTCATCGCCATGGTCACGGTGCTCATGATCCCAGTGCCATTCCTCTTCGACAGATACGGACCCTACCTGAGATCAAAGTCACCATACGCATGGGACGATTAGGATGTAATAACACCATAATGTAATAACACAAACGATACAATAATATAATAAATATAATACAATAATATAATAATACAACTCCGTATAATGCGATATATCGACTTGTTGGGACTGCAGAGATAATTCCACTCAGAAAACGGTGTAGATAAGCATGAAAACATCGATCCGTGATGCCCCCCTACCGTGGTGATTCGGACACAAGGCGGGCGACATTCACAACGCAGTATCGTTATATAATTGTATTACAATCTACTACAATTCACTGTACATAACATTGGAGTACGGTAGTTCCAGTGATCCAGACCCTTGCATCCTCTCTCTGTATCATTTCTTTGATGTAAAGTACAATACTGATCTCTTACAGGACACTACACTGTATACTGCGGTCATACCCGAATAGCTGCGATATCACCAACTGCGATGGGCACACGTTGTTTTTTTATATCGAGACTCACGACTCTCCTACAAATGGTCATATAGTGGAACCACTTAGCTTGAAATGAGGCCACAGGTTCTCGAGGTACTTGCAATTGTAGAAGAGAAGTGTATTGCTTATCTTGACAATGATCATATTGGACTGCATCTTACTTCACATCACAAGTCTATCATAAGACTTCTCTGTTTCTTGCTACATTAGAGGGGTTGTGAGTCATATGATAAAGAATCTACTACAAGTTCTGCTGCTTTCTGCAACTGCTGCTGCTGTGTCTATAAACGTTTACGGGAAGTATGGCGGGGCATGTGAGCAAATGTTAGCTGGGAAGCACGTCGGAGACTCCTACATATACTTCGAAGCTGCCGATATCGAAGAGGGCCGAAGAGCAAAAGTTCAAATACTGGACAGTGTAGACTATGACTACCTTGAGGGAGTGTTAACTATGCCCGACAAACGACCTCCAAGGCGTCCAGTCAGAGCTGTTTGCTACTCGGGATCACAGATCAGAGACGGTTGCTGCGAAGAAGAGGATACGATCACGTTTGTGAAGGAAGATCACGAACAACGCCATGAGTTTTCAACTTACGTTTTACAACCAGGTAATATCAGCACACCACGTTATAACATTACCGGTAACGGGTACTTCTGTGTGATGGCGAATCACACCGGTGTAGCCCATTTCAAGAATCACTTTGGAGATGGAACAGTCTCAGATTACTACTTGATGAAGGGTTATAGATGGCTAGCCATTGCTCACATGGTTGCCCTGGCTGTTTACATCTTCACCACTTGGAAGTGTAGATACAGTCCACCCAAGGTCCATCTTATATTATTAATTGTTAGGACTGTCAATACAATATTGCAATGGTTCAATTACAGAATGGCGGGTACCAAGCACGGCGATACAATTCGAACCACATCTAATTGGTTTGAAATCCAGAGTGGGTTGTGTCTTATATTGTTTGCAGATTACATTACATTAAAAATCAGTATACCACTCCCAGAAGGTGCAATGAAAAAAATCTCTTTATCAAGTTTGTTCTTGTTGTTCATGGGTTGCTGTACAGTTCTTGCTATAGTTCTTGGCGAGGACAACACTGGGAGAGAGCCTTATACCGACATTGAGATAGTACGCTTACTTGTTTGTCTGACCAAATGTTGTTTATGGTACCAGACACTAGTTGCTCCTGTGTTAATCAAAAACATCATGCCATTCGAAGAATCTACTGCCAGGTTATCCAAGTACACGAAGTTGCGATCAATCCTGCTTGTACTGCGATGCATTGGATGTGTTATGTACATCTACACTCTAAAGTTGATATTCCGGAGAAACCGTTACGCAGTACAAGACCGGGACGAGGCCCCTATCGATATGCTGCGGCTGCTGGGATCAGATGTGATGACATTCATAATCATATGCTCGGTTATATGCCTGTGGAGTAACTCCAGAAAACACACTGAAAGCAAGGACAAATGAGCATCAAAAATACGTAGTTTACAATGACGCATTATATCAATGCAAAATACAATGCCATGCATATACTAGGGTATTAGAATACAATATGAACTGGAATCAAGTGATGGTGCGCACTACAATACAACAATACAGCAATACAGCAACAATACAATACAATAATGCTATGCAGCGTAACGTATCATATACCCCTGTACGGCACTGTATACTGCTCTCTCTCTCTCTGCAGCATTATACTGTATACTCATTGCATTCCGTACACTACGATATATATAATCTATGAAGAAATATATTGGCAAAATTCCTGGTAAACCATGGAAATTTGCTTAGAGCAGGACGTAGAGAAGTTAGTGAAAAACACGATTTGTGTGTACCCCCCTTGGAGGAAACAGATATTCTTGTTTGTTTCTCAGAATACGCTGTACAAATCCACCACAACGGAAACTGGGAGACAAAGACAAGAATATAGTGTACCATAGTATACAATACAGTGTACAGTATAGTATAGTATGTTGTAGTATAGTGTAGTATACAATATAGTATAGTATGGTATACAATACAGTACACAATGTTATACTACGCTACAATACTGTATTGAATAATGAAGAGTAGTACAACAGCAAGATATACTGTATTGTGTGTATATAATATACAGTACACTGCAGTGTACACTGCAGTGTACTATAGTAATACACTACACTATACTGTATAGTAGCACTACAATTACAATATGACGTAACCACGATCCCTCTTCAGAGATGTTATAGAGTTGTAATTGCAGGTGTCAGGATGTACATCTACAACAGGGGCTGGCTGTTGTAATACAATACAATACAACAGAGTATACAACACGATACACTGAGACACCAATACAACAATACAATACACCATCTGTGCAGTGTCCCCGCGACTGTATATGCAGACCCTGCATGAATGGCTGCTCTCAGAAACAGCCGCACACAAACTTGGCAAATGACGTAATTGAAAAAAATTTTCTTTCTCGAGGGGTCCCCTGCGGCAGTTTCTGTGCAAAAAAGAAAGAAAAGAGTCGTCCCAAAATATTTTGGTGGGCAACGGCAACGGGCCACGGATGCAGCCATCGGTTTCTGGGTATTTAAAGGATTGGATGTGTTGTTGACAATGTCGATGTTGCAATGTCGATGTTGCAATGTTGTATCAATTGCAAGACTGTAAAGCCATATCACTTGTTGCTAATAATGACTGCCAGTACTGTTCCTAAGCTGTTGTTTCTGCATGGTTTCCTGCAGAACGGTAAAGTTTTCTCTGAGAAGTCGTCTGGTATCCGTAAGCTGTTGAAGAAGGCCGAGGTGCAGTGCGACTACATCGACGCGCCCGTGCAGCTGGCGCGCGAGGACCTGCCGTTCGAGATGGACGACGAGAAGTGGGCTGCCACGGTGGACGCACAGGTCAACAAGGCCTGGTTCTACCACAGCGAGGTCTCGCGGGAGCTCGACCTCACTGAGGCCATCAACACCGTCACCGCGCACATCAAGGAGCACGGGCCGTACGACGGTATCGTGGGTTTCTCCCAAGGTGCGGCCTTGTCCACGATCATCACCAACAAGATCACGGAGCTCGTGCCATCGCACCCCGAGTTCAAGGTGAGTCTTGTCATCTCCGGCTACTCCTTCACCGAGCAGGACCCTGAGAAGCCCGAGGGCGAGCTCAGAATCACCGAGAAGTACAGGGACAGCTTCGCTCCCAACCCGCAGAGCCAGACCAAGATGCTGTTTGTGTACGGTGCCTCCGACATGGCCGTGCCCTGCGTCAGGTCCAAGTACCTGTACAACCTGTACAAGGACACCCTGGGCCCCGACGCAGAGGGCACCAGACTGCACGCCTTCGAGCACCCAGGTGGTCACATGGTCCCAAACAAGAAGGACATCATCAGACCCGTCGTCGAGCAGATCACCTCGTCCCTATAAATTCACACCCTCCAACCAACTTTATAGATTTACATACACCAATACAATAGTGTATTGCACATACAATGTGAGTATTACCCAATATATTGTTAAATATCACTCCACACGCCATAGTTAATCTTTCATTTTTCGGTTTTTTGGCGCAGCAAGGCGTTTCTTTTAAATGAAATTTCAGTTTTGGTGTTCATTAATAGTGTTAAAACATGCAAATGTAGCAACAGAAACACGGTATTTGGCAACTGTTAGAAGCGGGATCCGAGTGTGTTATAAAGCATATTTGCTGCTGTGTGTGAAAGAACCAGGTTACCGCAAGTTTTTGGTGGAGTTTTAGAGGATTTGACTTCGAGAAGTCCTTGGAATTTGACAGGAAACCGATAATACAAGGGAAATAACCCTCAATACCAATAAGGAAGTGACTTAATAGAGTAGTTTTTTGAAAGCAAGTTTGCACACAATTCTTTTCTTATGGTTTTGGAAGTGCGAGAGAACTCTACGGCGTCGCTGACGGAGATGTTCAGTCTGCCGCAGCAAGGGGACGAGGTGATGATGTCGCGGGAGGACGAGAACAAAGCGCAGAAGCTGTTCAGGATGTGCCGGAAGTACGCGAGGTTTATCGGCCCGGGGCTGATGGTCTCGGTGTCGTACATGGACCCAGGGAATTACAGTACTGCCGTAGCAGCTGGCTCTGCTCACAGATACAAGCTTCTGTTCTCGATGTTCGTGTCGAACCTGATGGCTGGGTTCTTGCAGTGTCTGTGCGCGAGACTTGGCGCGGTTACCGGGCTGGATTTGGCGCAGAACTGTAAGAAACACCTGCCGCACGGGCTGAATATCACTTTGTATGTGCTCGCGGAGATTGCCATCATCGCAACGGACCTGGCAGAGGTCGTGGGTACCGCAATCTCACTGAATATTTTGTTTGGCGTGCCGTTGGCCGTCGGTGTTATTTTGACTGTGGTGGACGTCCTGATTGTGTTGATGGCGTACAAGCCCAATGGTGAACTGAAAATCATCAGGTACTTCGAGCTTTTCGTGTCTGTGCTGGTGCTTTGCACGGTTATATGCTTTGCGATAGAGCTGTTCTACGTGAAACTGGGGCCAGCTGCCGACATCTTCAAGGGATTTCTGCCAAACGATGCCGTGTTCAAGGGCGACGGGCTGTACCTGAGTCTGGCGATCCTGGGTGCGACAGTGATGCCGCACTCACTGTACCTGGGCTCCGGTGTGGTGCAGCCAAGGCTAAGAGACTACGATATGACCCACGGATACTACTGTCCCGATGACGACGACATGAACAATAACCACCAGGACTACAAACCTTCCTACGAGGCCATCCAGGAAACGCTGCACTACACGGTGGCAGAACTGCTGGTGTCGCTGTTCACCATCGCGCTGTTTGTGAACTGCGCCATCCTGATTGTCAGTGGTGCCACACTATACGACAACGACGAGCTCGCCGACGGTGCGGACCTGTTCTCCATCTACGAGCTGCTCTCCAGCACGCTGTCGAAGAGCGCAGGCACCATATTCGCGCTGGCCCTGCTGTTTTCGGGCCAGAGCGCGGGCATTGTCTGCACGCTGAGCGGCCAGATAGTCAGCGAGGGGTTCCTGAACTGGACCATCGCCCCGGGTCTCAGACGGTCCCTCACGAGAGCAGTCGCCATCACACCGTGTCTCATCCTCGTGATGGTAGCAGGCCGCACGGGCCTCTCGGGTGCACTGAACGCCTCCCAGGTCGTGCTGTCCTTGCTCCTACCTTTCGTCTCCGCACCCTTACTCTACTTCACCGCAAACAAGAACATCATGTCCGTCGAAATCACAAAGGGAAAAACACCCACAACAAGACACCAGTTCACCAAGCTGTCCACAGTCGAAGAAGAGGAAATCCCCTTGCAGGACATGGACAGCAGCGACGAGACCCAGGCATCGACATCCACTCCCACGACGACAAGAGAATACAAGGACATGAGCAACTCAAAACTCGTCAACGTCACCGCCGTGCTCGTCTGGCTCCTCATCTCAGGCCTGAACTTCTTCATGCTGGTCAGCTTCGCAAGCGAGCCCACGACACCAACATAAATAGTTTATTAAGTATATAACTTGTAATAGAATCTGCATCCCAAACGGAACCGTCACGAGCTCCCGGTGATCAAACCCCGGTGATCAAGTGAAAAGGTTGCCCTGCCACGACTCCCACCGGGCAGCCAATCAGCGTTGGCTGAGTTTGTTTTTCTTGCTTCTCGAAGGGCCCATTGCGTTATGTCCGTTATTCGCAAATAGACGCAACAATGGGGTTTGGTTGTTGCTGCCGTATATAAAAAAGGAAATCACAGGGAAGTTGTGCTTTGGATATATTGTTTTTGACTTGTTGCTACAAGCACACTAATCCACAATTTAATATCACAAGCAAATACGTTATGTTGTCCAGAACACTGCTTAGAACACCGGTTTTCAAGAGAACTCTGTTGACCACTACGAGGGCTGCTCCTGTCGTCAGGGTTGCCTCGTGGAGACCACAGGTGGTCTCCATCAGGAAGTACTCTGATGCGCACGACGAGGAGACGTTTGAGGAGTTCACTGCAAGGTATGAGAAGGAGTTCGAGGAGGCGTATGACCTGTTCGAGGTGCAGAGAGTGTTGAACAACTGTTTCTCTTACGACCTGGTGCCAGCACCAGCTGTCATCGAGAAGGCCTTGAGGGCTGCCAGAAGAGTGAATGACCTGCCAACGGCCATCAGAGTGTTCGAAGCGTTGAAGTACAAGGTCGAGAACGAGGACCAATACAAGGCCTACCTGGAAGAGTTGAAGGCCGTCAGAGAAGAGCTAGGTGTTCCTTTGAAGGAGGACTTGTTCCCAGCATCCCAGTAAACAAACAAACAAAGAACAAAGAACAAAGAACAAACAAGAACCTTTATGCAACAATAAATCCATATAAAAAGAACCCATATATAAGAAGAGGTAGGAGTGTGTATAATAACTCTTCCTTTGAAACTCGGGGTGTGACATTGATTGAGAAACACTCTTGCGAGGCTAACTTTATTTATATTCTAACCCTTATTTTATCTTTATTTTTATTAATTTTATAGCCATTTTCCCATCCCAATATATTGAGAACCAAATTGACCAATCAAAACTCGCCATTTGGAAAACCCATTGCGATTTCCGCAGAAACAAGGACTTTTGAAGCTGTGATCGCAGTGATATAAGCATATGTAAGTGTATGATCTGTAATGAAACTCTTGACAGGAAAAAAGGGTATATTTTAGACGTATTTAATTATTTAATTATTATTTCATTGTTTTCATTATTTTATTATTTTAGTGAAAAAACCTGGATCAAGCTCTTGATATTATAAAGAACGGCAATCTCTTGCTATTCTTATAAAGAACGGCCTACCAGTTCTACCATGTCGACCACTCTGGCGGAGAAACCGTACTCGTTGTCGTACCAGGACACCAGCTTCACGAACTTTGGCGACAGCTGGATACCGGCAGAAGCGTCGAAGATGGAGGAGTGGGTGTCGCCCAGGAAATCGGAGGAGACCACGGCGTCCTCGGTGTAGCCCAGGATACCCTTCAGCTCACCCTCTGCTGCTTTCTTCATGGCCTTCTTGATTTCGTCGTAAGTGGTTTCCTTCTCCAGTTTGACGGTCAAGTCGACCACGGAGACGTCAACGGTGGGGACTCTGAACGCCATTCCCGTAAGCTTGCCCTGCAGCACTGGCAGCACCTTGGTCACGGCCTTTGCCGCACCAGTGGACGATGGGATGATGTTGGCCGAGGCGGTTCTGCCACCTCTCCAGTCCTTGTGCGATGGCCCGTCAACGGTACGTTGGGTAGCCGTCTGCGAGTGCACGGTGCTCATCAGGGCCTCCTCAATACCGAAGTTCTCGTGCAGGACCTTGGCTAGCGGGGCCAGACAGTTGGTGGTGCACGAGGCGTTCGAGATGACGTTCATCTCGGGGGTATATGAGCTGTCGTTGACACCCTTGACGAACATAGGTGCCGTGGATGAAGGCCCCGTGATCAGGACCTTCTTGGCACCCGCGTGGATGTGCTTCTCGGCCAGGTCCTTGGCAGTGAAGACACCCGTGGACTCGACGACGATGTCGACCTTGTCTGCAGCCCAAGGCAAGTTGGCAGGGTCTCGCTCCTGGTAGCACTTGATAACGTGGCCGTCGACGACCAGGTTCTTGTCGTCGTGGGTCACCTCGCCAGCGTACCTGCCGTGGGTCGAGTCGTACTTGAACATATAGGCAGCGTAGTCGTTGGAGATGAAGGGGTCGTTGATGGCAACCACCTCGATGCCCTTTCTCTGCAGGGCAATTCTCAAAACGATTCTACCGATTCTACCGAAACCGTTAATAGCAATTCTAGTCATTGTTTGTTTGTTTGTTTGTTCTTGTTCTTGTTGATGAACGTGTTGATGGTTCTCTGTGTTATGTAGACAAATCCAATAACGATGTATATATGCCTGGTTTATATACGTTTGCAAGTTTGCATTGTTGTTGTAAGACGTTGTTGTAAGACGTTGTTGTAAGATGTTGTTGTAAAGTGTTGTTGTGTTATCAAGCTACTATGTACTCTCCTATCATTGCATTATCAATCACATCGAATTATCAGATTGTAATGCTATAGTACCAATACGAACTATCAATACGGACTATCATTGCGTTATTTTATTATGGCACTTCTTTCTTTTTATAGAAACGATAGGAGAGGGGTGCCCCCCGTCTGACTGCCAAGACAAACACTATTACAGATCAACAATACGTTGTCAATAGTGTAATGTCATTGTATTGACAGTGTACTGCATTGTTGTATTTGTGATAGGAGAACTATCAAAAAATTGCTTTTTTTTTTGTGTGTGTGCCTAACCCTGATGGTTTCGCAATGATATCCCACACACCCCCTCTCTAATGGATATTTGATGGTACCTGCCGTTGTCCCTTTGCGGACTATCAGATGGCTGCTACGATGCAGATACCGTCATGCAGACCATCATGCTCTCACCTGTGCCAGTGGCAACCAGACCTGAGGGACCCCTATGAGTACTCCAACACCCCTGGGTTCTAGTTGTGCTTCTTTGCATGAACCCTTTGTGCTGTAGTGTATATTATAGTAGAATATATTGTAGTGTAATATAGTGTAGTGTAATATACTGTAGCATATATTGTAGTGCATTGGTATTGTGTTTTAGCGTATTGTATTGTATATTATAGTATACTGTATTGTATTTTAGCGTATTGCATTGTACTGTAGTGTACTGTACTGTACTGTATTGTGTATTGTACATTGAGTAGTGTAGTACATTGCAGTCTGGTGCAGTACAGTGAGGTATTGTACAGCGTAGTGAGGGATATAGGGCAGTGCTACATAGAACGGACTGGCACAGTGAGATACTGAGGACAGTATAGTGATGCTGTATATATTGTATTGTATTGTATTGTATTGTATTGTATTGTATCATTGTATGGTATTGTGGTGTGGTGTGGTGTGGTGTATTGTTTACAAATATATAGTATGTCGTGTAAAACGATATATTTCTTCTTGCCACGTAAAAAGTTCGGTGTTTTACATCACTGTATATAGAGCGTTACATATATACAGTACTGTCTACTACAAATAGGTATTGCACAACACAACTACAGATATGCACAATACAACAACTGTATTACCACCCAAACGGTGATGTTATATTCCCCCCATGGCTATAACATCCTCCGGGTAAGTTTTGAAAAAAAAATTTTTTTCCCAGGTTTTTGCTCCCATTGCCAAAAAAAAAAAATTTGCGATGAGCTCATCTCATCACTCGATATTAAAGGTTACTGGATGTTTAAGGCATTGATAAAGAGTCGTTTTGAAGAGAAGTATTAGTTTCAAATACAGGGTTATAAGCTGCAGGTAAGAAGGATGGCTAAGAAGACTGTGAAGAAACAGGAGCAAGACGGTGTTTTGTCGAGAGACAGGGTTTCTCGTGCTGTGGTTGAGTTGAAGAAGTACCTGGAGCGTGTTGCTGACGCTGAAAAGGAGAGTCAATTGTTGGAGGATGAGAGTCTGGGTGACTTGCACCTGATGCTGTCGAATGTGGATTCTGTCACCGGTTCTAAGAAGAATTTCAAGCTGAAATTGGTGGATGTAAAGCATTCCTTGTATGCCAAGTGGAAGGAGGCCAGTGCCACGGAGATCAAGGATTTCAAGGTCTTGTTGATCTTGAAGGATAGCGACGTTTCCAAGGTGACTGCCGATGAGCTTTATGACAATTTGAAGGACTCTGACATCACCGTTGATGAGATTATCTGTGGTAAGGACTTGAAGACGAAGTACAAGGCGTACGAGTCACGTGCTGCGTTCGTGTCTCAGTTCTCTTTGATCCTGTCGGATGACAGTGTTATCACTGCGCTGCCAAAGCTGCTGGGTGGTAAGGCCTACAACAAGGTTGAGACCACGCCGATCCCGATCAGATGCAACATCAAGGGCCACTTCTCGCTCACTTCGCTCGTGAACCAGATCAAGAAGGTGTACTTGACGAAGCTGCCTTTGAAGCAGCCTAGAGGCAGTCTGATCAACGTGCACATGGGCAGGATAAACTGGTTCTCTGACGAGGAGCTCGTGGACAACATCGAGGCCGTTGCTGCTGCGTTGATCAAGGACCACAAGATCAGAAGCGTCATGCTGAAGACCACACGCTCGCCTCCATTGCCATTGTACAAGAACGACAAGATCATCGACGAGATGGTGAAGGAGACTACGGAGGCCACAGAGGGTGGTGCCGCTGGCAACGCCGTGGTTAAGATCGGTGACGTTGAAGTGGAGCTGTCAGCTTTCGACAGGGCTCTGATGGAGGTCGCCAACCCACAGGAATACGAAACGCTGTTTGCCAAGCAGATAAGTCAAGCCAAGAGAAAGAGATCCACAGATGATGTAGAAGAGAAGAAAGAGGAACCAGCTGTGAAAAGACAAAACACAAAGAAGGAAGAAACTCCAAAGAAGACTGCTGCCAAGAAGGAAGTAGCACCAAAGAAGACTGCTGCCAAGAAACAAGCAGCTCCAAAGAAGGCTGTTGCCAAGAAGGAAGTAGCACCAAAGAAGGCTGTTGCCAAGAAGGTTGTTGAAGAAAAACCTGTCGCCAAGAAGCCTGCTGCTAAGAAGCCTGCTGCCAAGAAGGAAAAGGCCGCTCCTAAGCCGGCCACCAGAAGATCTACCAGATCCAAGAAATAATTGTACCCATAATTATACTAGATCGTCTATGTTTGATTTTTAAACTTTTGCATTTCTTTACTGAGACACCTTATTTTTGTAAAAAAACAGTAAACTAGAAGAAAGATATAACAATTTGTATATTAATAATAGATATAAAAGAAGAAATTCCTAAAAACTCTAATACTGTCTCATTTTTTAGTGCATTATGTTATCTTGAATTTTTTGTTGTTTATTTTGAATTTATGTTTTGTTCTGATTGGTTGTTTTGTCACAACGAACTAAAAACGTATTGAAATGACTAATAGAAACAATATAAAGTATCATGTGAGAAAAAAATTGTCATTATAAGAATAGGATATAATTACTCATCTAGAATATGTTTTCTATAATTTATACAATGCTTTTTTTATACTTTTATTTTTTTAATTAATATGCTCATAAATATAATCTGTTAAAACATCTTTTTTTCAGTGCTATGCTCTACCACTTTCGGCGTTCCTGCTTCTAGCAGCCTCTATAATCTGGTGCCAATCGCAGTGGAATACAGCATAGCCTTGACATATACTCATCATGATCAGGGCACATGTGATACCATACCATAGACCGCTAATGCCAACGTTCCAGTAAAATGTCAGGCAGTACGCCATTGGAATACCAATACAATAGAAGGCAAAGAGGTTGATATAACCACCAATCTTTTGGCGACCTTGACCACGCAGACATCCTGCTGTTGAGGCATTGAAGGCGTCGAACAACTGCATAAAGGCCAGGATTGGCAAAATCGAGATAACTAATTCAACGACATCGGATTCGCTCGAAAATAGGGCTGCAATTTGTTTCTTGAATGTGAAGATGATCAACATGTTCATTGAGGAACATACGAAGGACAACAATAGTGAGACCTTACAGGTGATAATACAGCTCTTGTACAACGAAGCTCCTATGAAATTGGCAACTCTCGTACTGGTAGACACAGAGATGGAGAATGGGACCTGATAAGCCAAGGAGGCAACAGTCGACACAATTGATTGGGCACCAAGTGGTGCAGTACCAATCCTTGATGCAAAAATGGTCAGGATTTCAAACCCCAAGAATTCGGCTTCTACCATGATGATACCAGGTAACGCTAGGTTGAACATCTTCTTCCAGTTACGGAACAACTGGTTTGGTTTAATTATACCGTTCCAACATTTCAATGGTCTGACTGGATGGTTGGTAAAGACAGTATAGAACAAAAGCCCTAGTGCCATGGCCCAATAACTAATAGCAACTGAAGTTGGAGCCCCAAGGTAACCAATCCCAATTGTCTTATTCCAAACCAGCATGTAATTTAGTAGTGCGTTTAAAGGAGCGCATATGACAAGTACGATAGTTGATGCGTGAAAGATCCCTTGACACTGCAAAAATCTCTTGCCACACTCAAAGAATATGAAACCTGGCACACCAATTGCAGTGATTTTCAGGTAGTCTGCGGCCAGTTTACACAGCTCTCTTTCTGGGATCATGGAAGCGAGAATTGCGTCAGCCCAGAACCACCAGATGTACATAACTGGCAAAAATGCTAGAGTAGTAATGATCGCACATCTCTGCACCAACACGCCCACCAAATGGTTGTTCCTTGCACCATAAGCCTGTGAACAAAGGGTGTCGAGACACGTACAGAGCCCCTGGACGGCAGCCAAACAGGTGATGTTGGCAGTCATGGAGCCCAATGTGACACCACCCAGTTCCTTTGTGCCCAGGTGCGACACCGAGAAGATTGACGCCAGCGACAGAGAGTTCTGCAGGATGAATGTGAATATCAAGGGGAATGCGTTTACAGAGATAACCTGGAGCTCTCTCTTGACGGATGTGTTTATCTGCTTGCCTGACTCAATGGCCTCCTCCCATGCGTTAATGATCTCCTCGTCTTCCTCCTCTTCTTCCACCTCGGCCCCGTTGGCAGCAAACGCCTGCTCGTCCGCAGGGTTGACCAGTGCGTCGTCCTCGTCGGCCTGTTGCCCAAAGAGCAGCTCCCGTGGCGATGTTATGCTGAGCGACCTGCTCTGCCTCCTCGACCGTGATACATCCAGCAGGTTATTATCAATCAGCAGGTCCCTCTCCTCGTCGAGCAGCTCTTTGTCAATGGAGTTCCTCCTGTTCGGTATCGCGCCGTACCCGTACCCACTTATCCTCTTTGCATCGTGCTCTCTCTGCAGCGTCCTCGAGTTGTTGGCATCCAGCAGGGAATGATACTCGTCGCTGTACCGCTTGTTCCCGTGTGTCTGGTGTATCTGCAAGCTCTCGTAGCTCAAGGGAGCGTGCTCATCAGGAGTGTTACCGTTCTCGTTCTCGTCGCTCGGCGTCGAGGACAACTCCTCGTCTATAATCCTATCACTCGCCTCAGGAGGAATATAGTCCTGTGGCACATACAGCCCGCCTTTCCCCACGCTGGTAGAGTATATAACCGAAGACCTCCTCTCATTATTGGTGTACTTAAACTGGTTCTGCATCAGTAAAACTCAATCCTAAAATGCAATGTCCATTCACAAAGAAACCCTCCAGCAAATTCAATATTTCTTGCTACTCTTGCGACGTATAATCTCCTTAATCCGTTCCAATACCATAAGAATACCCTATTTTGAACCAGACATTGAAGAAATAAAGGGCTCTCTAGTTTAGCCACAGCTGCACAGAGTGGTGCTCATAGAGCACACACACAATTGTGAGAGGCCATCACCTGGTGCTTTGCTGCTCGCTGGCTGCAAAATTTGAAAAATTTACCGTCGTTCGCGGTGAGGTTCGATCACATGTACATAGTGATACTCTTACAAACGACATGACGGGTGTGTATTGGAGCTGTTGTGGAGTTGTGGTGGTGTTGCTGTTCTCCAGTATTATCTTCTCCATATCAGTTGTTGTTGAGTCGCCGGGAAGTTGTGACAATTGGCCGGAAATTCGTGGTAATAGAGGAAAAAGTCTCTGATATATTGTTGATGTAACAACTGAGATTCTATGCGAGGGTGAGGATGGTGCCACGGATACTCAGTCATGGTAAACAATCAATTCCTTCGTAAATACCATTTTGATACTGCAAATGTGTGGTACTGTATCGAAACACGTAGTTGCAAAAATCTTCCTTCCCCTTCTTGCACTTACAAAAGCAATCTCCTTATCCTTTATTACAAAAGCAAAGTCTGCATCCCGTTGCGTCTAAGAAGTGTTGGAAACCACTATGATTAGAAACCTCTTTTGGAGAATAGAAACCATTGAGAGATTAGAAACCTCTTTTGGAGAATAGAAACCATTTAGAGATTAGAAACCACCGGCCATTGAGTTGAAACCACCACTGAAATGAGCATAATTCAGTCATTGGGATGGATTAGAATTCCACATTGAAAATGACAAAGACCTGTGGTAAATGGCAATCGTGCTTGCAGATTTGGAATCAAAAAGTTTATTTTGTCTCATGTAGGACACAATCATTAGGGACATTTCATGGAAGGGAAATATACTAGACCTTAGAGTATAGAATTGAAAGAGCGTGTGCTCGGTCCTCAAAACTACTCGGACCCTGGAATAGTAAATACTCTTGTCTTTCTTCGACAAACTCATGAATACCAGTTAGTTCTGGTTCGATGACAAAGAAATCGCAAATCTCTCTCTTCAAGATCTAGAAGAGCATTTCCCATCAAAACACGACCATAACATCTCATATTTAAACACCTTCTGCTTCAAAGAAAACAACTCCAATATTGAGTACCTCCAGGAGACAAACGTGTCTATTTCATCGGCGCTTTCAGAGTCAGTCTCTTTATCCCACTTGGTTTACTTTGATATAAACAAATCGCTCTCAAATCAATATATTGAGAATGAATACGATGCACAAACACACATACACCACTATTGGCGGTGTGTGTATCTATATCAAAACAGCTCATCTCATCTCATCGCGCGTCATCTCTCCACCTCCTTCTCGTAGCTACAACCACGCGTTCCAACCACTTACAGATTATACCACAATGAAGTATAGCATGTAGCAGTACAGGATAGAGAAATACTATGTGACAATGCAATAATACAGTAATACAATCACTATAGTACAATATATTGTTATATACCACGGGCTACGCGTCCCGCTTCATTTCTTTGCTGGTCACGTCCAAAGCGACGATATCCTAGTGCATTGTATTATACAACACAGTGTACTATATGATGTATAGTATAGTATAGCAGTATACTGTATAGTATTATATTGACAGTGCTGTACTGTACTGTATTACTCCCGCACCCTTCCAATCAACCATTGATCTGTGTAGTGCAACACCTGCCATATAGTGAAAAAAACCCCCCCACTTCAACGGAACCAACTCTCATTCAACGTAAACGCAATATATCTCCAAGTGAAACGTTCCCAACCCATTCTCCTCTGCAGGAATGGAAATCGTCAAAACAGTGATTCCCATGTCGTGATGTACGGAATAATGTATTAGTGTGTCATATATACTATATAGTATCACATACCATACAACAGGATGTTGTATAACTACAGTATACTACAGTAAAGCAATGCAGTCACGGGGTGTACTGCTATGTACTATACTGTATAGCATACAATATAGTGGTTATAATACACCGTCACCGTGTTGTGTATAGTACAGTACAATGTGTATGTTGTATTGTACGAGTGCAGCACACGGTGTTGGATCTACTGTAACACCCCGTTTTGTACAGCGGTTTCTATGCAATTCATGAAATTGACAATTTTTCCAAGGGGGGTACACACAAATCGTGAAAATGGAGGTTTTTTCTACGCTGTTTTCTGTGGGAATTTCCCATGGTTTCCAGGAAATTTTGTCGATTTTTCTCATAGATTTTACATATCGTGGTGCACGGTACATATATAACAGCACAACACAACACAATACAGTGTACAGTATAGTGTATACTATAGTATTGCAATATACAATATACTATACAGGTATACTGTAATACAGTACTGTAATACAGTACTGTAATACAATACAATAGACTACTCTGTATTGTGTTATAGTGCTATACAATAGCTGTGGCAGGTCAATGTAGTGTGTTGTATTGTATGTTGTATACTGTACTGTATTACGCAGTGTTACATACACAGTATTGTGTGGGAAGGTGGTGATGAGTTGTATACAGTATTGCCATATACAATCTACAGTACTATGCAGTATACTGAACTATACTACATAGCATATCATAGTATACACTATACTATACAACAATGTACCAAACAGTACAATATACTGTTCTATACTGTATTGTATAGTGTAATACAATATAATATACTATACTACATTACATTATACTATATTATATATTGTATACTATATAACACTACAATATACTGTATTGTATACAGTATACAGTGCAACACAGTATACTGTAATGTATACTGTATATTATATTATACTACACTATACAATATACAATATACTATACTACACTATACTATACTATATAATAATACAATACAATACAATATACTACACTATACTATACTATACTATACTATACTATATTATACTATATTATACTACACTATACTACACTATACTACAATGTAGTATACAACTCAATATACTACACTACACTACAGAATACAGTACAATATACTACACTATACTATACTATACTATACTGTGCTGGGTGTCTCGCGCACTGACGCGTTCTTTTTTTTTTATTTACGCGTCGGAAGCGATGAGCCGGTATTTAATATACATATATTTATATTGAATAGCTGTCTTTCTATCACTATTTTGTACTGTATCTGTACATATCACCATACATTACAGTGTTCGCAGATGAAGGGCAAGGTCGGGAAGCAGAGGAGTATCAATTCGTTTTTCTTCAAGGTGCAGAAGGGAAGGAGAAGTGGTGGCTCTACTGATTCTAATAATATCACTGGCTCGTCAGCCAGTGATATTAGTAAAAGTAATGGTATTAACAGTGATGGTATTGCCGGTAATGGTATTGGTATTACCACTGGCAGAGCCAGTGGTAATACTAAAGCAAGTAAAGTAAGCAATGCAAGCAAACCCGCCTCGAGGCTGCTGAGTTTTCAAGGATCGTTTGAAGAAGAGGTTGCCGATGACGAGTTGAAGAAGCTATTGACTCCGACAGAGATAAACAACTACAAGCCGTCACAGCAGACTGTGTCGATGTCGACGCCGAGTCTGGCTCGCATGCCGAGTTTCAGCAGGAGCTCGTCTTTCTCGCCTGCCAAGTTGTCGCCCAGACGCAGCACCGAGGCCGTTATGTCGATGTCTCAAGGAGATACGAGGAGACAGCTGTTTGCCAGTGCGGATACGGGGCTCTCCTTGAAAGTGCGGAAATTGAAGGCGCCAGCGGCGTCAACGACGTCGGGAAACACGCGCAAACAGCACGGGAAACCCCTGCTGGCGCTCACGAAAGAACAGCAGACTGTTGTGGACTACGTGGTCAAGAAAAAGATGAACGTGTTCTACACGGGTAGCGCGGGTACCGGTAAGTCTGTGATCCTGCGGACGATCATCGACAGGCTTAGCGCTGTGTACGGCAAGGAGTCCATCGCCATCACTGCCTCTACGGGTCTCGCGGCCAACACCATAGGCGGGTCCACGCTGCACAAGTGGTCTGGGTGCGGTATCGGTACCAGGACCGTGGACCACCTCGTGCGGCAGATCAGACGGTACCACGATCAGTACGCCATCTGGCGGCACACCAAGGTGCTGATCATCGACGAGATTTCCATGCTCGACGGACACTACCTCGACAAGATCGAGGCCGTCGCCCGGCAGCTGCGCAACAACGACAGGCCATTCGGTGGCATACAGCTCGTGCTGACGGGTGACTTCTTTCAGCTGCCACCGGTCTCGAAGAAGGACGGCGAGAGGCCCACGGTGTTCTGCTTCGACAGCAACATGTGGAAGAAGTGCATACAGAAGACCATACTGCTCACCAAGGTGTTCAGACAGCAGGACAATGAGCTCGTGGACATCCTGAACGCGATACGGTACGGTGAACTCGACTCGATGAAGGTGAACCGCATACGCTCGCTGCAGCGGGACGTCGTGTACCCAGACGGGATCGCCCCGACAGAGCTGTTCCCGACAAGGAGAGAAGTCGAGATGTCAAACACGCGGCAACTGGACATCTTGCCGGGGGAAGCCCGTGTCTTTGAGAGCGTCGATGTCGCTCCACCGAGCTTCCAAACCGTGCTGGACAACGCAGTGATGGCAGAGAAGACGCTTACTTTGAAGGAGAACGCGCAGGTGATGATGCTGCGGAACAAACCGGAGTCCGAGCTGTTCAACGGGTCCCTGGGCCGGGTCCTGTTCTTCGCCACGGAGAAACTGATACGCCGCATGAAAGAGCTGTACGGGAGCGCGCCGCTAGACGACGACCTGCTCACAGACATGCGGCTCGTGAGCCGCGCCGTGGCGCGGCCCGACATCGCGAGCAGCAAGTGGTTCCTGGCGGAAGTAAACGCGCGGCCCTTGGAGCGGTTCCACAAGCTGCAAACCATGATCAACGAGGCCGTCACCACCTCGTTCCGCGAACCCGTGTTCCCCTACGTCAAGTGGTCCCTCAGCCAAGGCCGCTACAACTGCGAGCTGATGCTCCCAGAGAGGTTCCCCGTGGACATCCCCGGCGACAAGATGGGCCTCGAGCGCAACCAGCTACCCCTAATGCTTTGCTGGGCGCTCTCCATCCACAAGGCCCAGGGACAGACAATACAGCGGCTCAAGGTGGACCTCCAGAACATCTTCGAGGCCGGCCAGGTCTACGTCGCGCTCTCCAGAGCAGTCTCCATGGACAACCTCCAGGTGCTCAACTTCAACCCGCGCAAGATCAGCACCAACCCGCGCGTCAAGGAGTTCTACCAGGGACTATCCACCATCGACAAGAGAAGGTGAAGGCCACTTCTTGTCACAATTGCGGTGTCATCACATCATCACCAGCAACTAAATTTGTCACATGCTGTTTACGTAAAGAGGTAGGAAGTCACCCAAAATGAGGATCCGCCTTAGAAACACCTGCAGGGCACCAGCGAAATAGGGAGGCGTAGACTGAAAAATTTTGATCAAAGGGCCCCATCGAGGAACTTTTTAGTGCCCCATTGGCATTGAAATGGGCTTAGGTCAGCCCCATTCCCGGGATATAAATACATAGCTTTGGTTACAGCAAGGTCAATTCAAGGTTGCTAGGATTAGTCGAAGTTAGAAGCAAATAGCAATACGAAAGAAAAAACAATACAAAAACTATGGAGGTAGAGAGGAGTACGTTCAAGGTTTTCAACCAGGATTTCAGTATAGACAAGCGGTTCCAGCTGATCAAGGAGATTGGGCACGGTGCGTACGGTATAGTGTGTTCTGCGAGGTTTACGGAGGCCAGCGAGGACACCACTGTGGCGATCAAGAAGGTGACGAACATATTCTCGAAGACGCTGCTGTGTAAGCGTTCTCTGCGGGAGCTGAAGCTTTTGCGACACTTCCGGGGCCACAAGAACATCACCTGTCTCTACGACATGGACATTGTGTTCTACCCAGACGGATCCATCAACGGGCTGTACTTGTACGAGGAGCTGATGGAGTGTGACATGCACCAGATCATCAAGTCCGGGCAGTCGCTGACGGATGCGCACTACCAGAGCTTCACGTACCAGATACTGTGTGGTCTGAAGTATATTCACTCGGCAGACGTGCTGCACCGTGACTTGAAGCCCGGGAACCTGCTGGTGAACGCCGACTGCCAGCTGAAGATATGTGATTTCGGGCTGGCCAGAGGCTACAGCGAGAACCCCGAGGAGAACAACCAGTTTCTGACGGAGTACGTGGCCACCAGATGGTACCGTGCGCCGGAAATCATGCTGAGCTACCAGGGTTACACGAAGGCCATCGATGTGTGGTCCACAGGGTGTATCCTCGCGGAGTTCCTAGGGGCCAAGCCTCTTTTCAAGGGTAAGGACTACGTCGACCAGCTGAACAGGATCTTGCAGGTGCTGGGCACGCCGCCAGACGAGACCCTGCGCAGAGTCGGCTCGAAGAACGTCCAGGACTACATATACCAGCTCGGGTTCATCCAGAAGGTGCCGTTCTCTGAGCTGTACCCGAACGCTAACCCAGACGCACTGGACCTGCTGGAGCGAATGCTAGCGTTTGACCCGCAGGAGAGAATCACCGTGGAGGAGGCACTGGAGCACCCTTACCTGTCGATATGGCACGATACCGCAGACGAACCCGTCTGCAACGAGAAGTTCGAGTTCAGCTTTGAGAGCGTGAGCGAGATGGAGGACCTGAAGCGCATGGTCGTGGAAGAGGTCCGCAGCTTCAGAGAGTTTGTGAGACAGCCTTTGCTCGAGGAGCAGATACAGGAGGAGACACAGCGCGAGCGCGAGGAGAACTTCAAGCTGGCAGGCCCACCCAACAACGCGGTCTCGCCGGACCAGCAACACCACGACATCACACAGGAACCAGAGTACCTGACACAGACCCCGATCCAGGGCTCCAGCATCCCAGCACACCTCCAGGACTCCTTCGTCGGCATCCACTCGGACAACTTGCCCGAACACGACACGGACTTCCCACCTAGACCCCAGGAGAACGTCATGGCCTCGCCCATGGGCCTCCAATCCGCATCCGACGGCCAGTCCATCGCAGACGGCGAGTCCCTGCTGGACCTGGAGAGAGAACTGGAGTTCGGCCTCGACAGACGCTACTTGTAATAGCTTCTTCTTCCTATATATCTACGTATGTTGTAAATAGCTGGCAATTCCGATTAACAAACCTACAAGCTCACTTCTGCAAGGTCACTTGGCCATGTCATCACATGTGACCCCGGCGTGACATGGAATGACTCAATCGTTTGGGGCCTTTTCTGTATAAAAGGGTGCAGATTGGGGGTTTCTTACCTTCAATTGATCCAAATAACAGACAACCAAAAGATGTTACAAGTTCCGTTTAAGCAGGTGAATGTGTTTAGTGAGGCTCCCTTCAAGGGGAACCCTGTTGCTGTGATCAACTGCATGGACCTCAGCGAGGATGAGGTGACCGATGAGGAGATGCAGAGCGTTGCTAACTGGACGAACCTCTCGGAGACGACTTTTCTGTTCAAGAGTGAGGAAGCCGACTACAAGGTCAGGATCTTCACACCGGTGAGCGAGCTGCCCTTTGCGGGCCACCCTACCATCGGTACGTGCAAGGCGTACCTGGACTTCGTTGGCAAGTCCATTTCAGAGGGAAGTTACACAGTGGTGCAGGAATGTAAGCTTGGCCTTGTGAGCATCGCGGTTGACCACGGCGTTGTGTCCTTCACCGCAGCTTCCGTCGTGCCCTCGGAGCTGTCAGACGATGTGATTGCGCAGTACGAGGCCGTACTGGGTGTCCCACCCGTGCAGAGACCTCAATTGATCAACTCAGGCCCCCACTGGGTCGTGTACTTGGTCAAGGACGCCGAGACGTGCTACAACTTGAACCCGGAGTTCGCGCAGATGAAGGAAAAGAACCTGGACAACGACCACTCGGGCATCATTGTAGCTGGCCCACGCAACGGCGACTTTGACAGCCACGACTACGAGATGCGGGCCTTTGTGCCGGCGCTCAACGTGCCAGAGGACCCTGTTTGCGGCAGCGGTGCCGCTGCGTTCATCGGCCACCTGCAGCAGCGGTTCAAGTACGACCAGACGACCACCGTCAACATCACTGAGGGCGGCAGACTCACCAGGGATGGCCACATCCGCGGTGAAATCGTGCGCCAGGGCGACACCACCCACTACAAAGTCGGCGGTGTCCCAGTCACCGTGGTCGACGGCCACATCACCTTGAGACAGTGAGTACCCTGGAGACAGGCGACGATACATCATTATATAACAGTAACAGACATTATAGCAATACAATATAGCAATATAACATAGCAATATGGTTTGATATCAGTATATTGTATTATCGTATGATATGATATACTTATTATTCCTTAGAATTCAAATGAATATACTACCATATTTCCACTTGGTTCAGCAGCTGTGTCTTGCAGCATTACTTCTGTATCTTGGTAACATCGAATGGTATGGCGTGTTTGTATTACAGTGGTGTATACACTATAGTATTGTACCTACAACATGGTGTAGTACATGTTGTTGTAAGTACAAGCCTGTGGGATACGATATACAAGAGCAGGCGTAGCAATAAAATACACAGTACAGTATACAATACAATATACAACACAATATACAATACAGGATATTGTAGACCACTGTATAGCACGACATTGCACGGTATACATTAAAATCGTATCACATGACAACATAAATGGGGTAAAGAGCCTCCCCACCAGCCCCTCCACCCCTGCTGAATCCTTGGGAAACCATGGAACTTTCTAGTGAAACCCCTTAGTACAGAGAGGTTCACGAAACATGAACCTTCTCCTTTGATTCAACGCCGAAGTGTTTCAGTACTGTAATACAACATGGTACAACTCAGCACGATGCTATATTATGGTATATTGCAGTGTAGCCACGGATACTGGCACTGTGTAATACTGTACTTCTCATAGAATGCAGCTCAATGTGTTGGGAATACAATACAGTGATTACAGAAGTTGCTGAGCTCACCGTTGTATTGTGATATACAGTATAAGGTGTACACACTATACACACAGCGCCGGACGGCGCTGTGTGTTGTGTGTTGTATGCTGTGTGTATACGCAACACCACAATACATCTATGTAAATACCACACCCAATTGCGCAGTGGATTGTGGAGGATAAACCACTGGCAACTATATACAATATCACAACAATATCACGATATACGAGTTAACGTACACAATGATATAGGGGTGTGTTAATTTTTTGGGAACAGTGGCCCAGTTCCTGATCTGGCAGGGGATGACAATATAATAATATTTATAACAAGGGGGGCATTGTTGGTTATTTCTGACTTCTGGAAGTTGAAACCAATTAAGAGTGGACATTATAAGTGCGAATTCAGTTTGTTTGAGAAGAAAGTTTGAGAAGAATAAGAGATTATGGATACGGAGCGGATCGGGGACGAGGCGTTCTACGGGCGTAAGCGGCTTGTTGTTGACCGGATGTTGAAAGGTGCTGTTGTGCTTGTGCTGTTAGTGTGGGGAAGTGTTCTGTTGGTGCGTGCTGTTGGGCAGCAGGGCGATGCGAAGCGTGGTGGTGGCGGCGGCGGAGGGCGTAGAGGGGGTTCTGGGTCCAATACCACTCGGGACGGGCTGCAGAAGATTGATTTTAGCAGTATCAGGAACGGGACTTTCAAGCCTGTGAGACACGAGTTGCAATGGCTGAAGAGCAGTGGCGATGAGGACAAGGGTTTGTATGCCACGACGATTGAGGACAAGTTTGTGATCAAGTCCGTGCTGGACTCTGGGTACGAGCAGGTGCTGTTGCCCGAGAAGAAGTTTGTTGTAGACGGGCAGAACTACACTGTGGACGAGGTGTTTGCTGCGCCTGACCTGTCGAAGCTTTTGATCCGGACTGAAACCGTGAAGAATTGGAGGCATTCCAAGATCGGCAAGTACTTTTTGTACGACGACGGGAAGTTCTTGCACGTTGGCAACAATATCTCGCTGGCTGTGTGGTCTCCCAACTCCCGGGATGTCGGGTATGTCCAAGATAACAATATCTACATCTGGTCTACCGAGTCCGGGGAGACAGCGATCGTTACCGAGGACGGTAACGAGAACGTTTTCAATGGTAGACCCGACTGGGTCTACGAAGAAGAGGTTTTTTCCAACGACAAGGCGATGTGGTGGTCTCCAGACGGCAGGTTTTTGACGTTTTTGAAGATCGATGAGACCAACGTCGGCGAGTTCACCATCCCGTACTATGCCCAGCACGAGAGTGATGTGTACCCTGAAATGAGAACCATCAAGTATCCAAAGAGTGGTACTTCCAACCCTACTGTTGACTTGTGGATGCACGAGTGTGGAAAGGACGCCTCGACGTACCCGTTGAATGTCAGCAGCCACCACGACAGCGAGTCTACCTTGATCACGGAGGTGACATGGATCACGGACTCGACGCTGGTAACCAAGTTCTCCGACAGGTCGTCTGATGTCAGGTCCGTGCTGCACTTTGACGCTGTCTCCAAGCATCCAAAACTGGCCAGAAAGGAGCCCGCTGACGAAGGTTGGTGGGAGGTCACCCACAATACCTTGCCTATCCCCAAGAACGAGGAGGTCGGCATTATCGAGGACGGGTACGTCGACTTAACTAACGTCAACGGCTACAACCACCTTGTTTACTTCAGCCCAGCAGACTCTAAGACACCACAGGTGTTGACTCAAGGCGAGTGGGAAGTGCTGGACGGGTCGCTTGCATTTAATGCCGAGTCCGGCAGGATCTACTTCATTGCCACGAAGGAAAACGGCAGCACCGAGAGACACTTGTACTATGTGAACATCAACAAGCCCAGAGATGTGCACCCTGTCACTGACCAAGGTGTGAGAGGTGTCTACACGACTTCTTTCTCCTCGAAGGCGAGATTCGTCTTGCTTTCCTACGATGGTCCCGATGTGCCATACCAAAAGATCGTGGACTTGGGGTCTGACTCCAGGGACAAGAAGACGCACGGCAACATCTGTGGCGAAACCTTGTACTACTTGGAGGAGAACAAGAAACTGAAGGAGAACATGAAGCTGTTTGCCAGACCCAGGAAGACCTACCAGGAGCTCAACCTCGGCAAGGACGAGAACGGCGAGAGTATCGTTGTGAACTCCTACGAGATCCTGCCTTACGACTTCAACCCGAAGTTGAAGGACGAGTACCCAGTTTTCTTCTTTGCGTACGGTGGTCCCAACTCGCAGCAGTGCATAGAGAGGTTCTCCATCGGGTTTGACGAGGTCATTGCAGGTCAATTGAACGCCATTCTTGTTGTGGTCGACGGCCGTGGTACTGGCTACAAAGGTCGCGGGTTCAGGTCTGTGGTGCGCGACAACCTCGGGGACCTCGAGGCCGAGGACCAGATCCGTGCAGCCAAGTTGTACAAGTCCAAACCTTACGTCAACGCCGACAAGGTCTCCCTGTGGGGGTGGTCTTACGGGGGCTACTTGACGTTGAAGACGCTGGAGAAGGACCAAGGCGAGAACTTCAAGTTCGGCATCTCTGTGGCGCCTGTCACGGACTGGAGACTGTACGACTCCGTGTACATCGAGCGTTACATGCACACACCGCAGGAGAACCCCGAGGGCTACGAGAAGTCCAGCGTGCACGACATCGACGCCCTGGCCAAGACCAGACGGTTCCTGATCATGCACGGCACAGGCGACGACAACGTCCACTTCCAGCACACCTTGAAGCTGCTGGACAGGATGAACCTGAGGGGACTCGAGAACTACGACGTCCACGTCTTCCCAGACTCCGACCACGCCATCAGGTACCACAACGCCAACGACATGATCTACAACAGGATATTCTCCTGGACCCAGAGCGCCTTCAGCGGCTACTACGACGAATAGAACAATGTAGTCTTTTAAAAGTAAATAAATATATCAGTACATCTGTATATCAATATTATCAGTATATCAAATATTATCAATATAATAACCCGATGTAAATACAATTATAATATTACACGAACACATCACATGACCGGTAGGGTTACCCGGTGTTGCCACCCACCCGGGTAACGAAGTTAGGTTTTTTTTTTTCTAAGGAAGGAAAAAAAATAAATTTGGGCGAAAGGGTGGCGGTTAAAGAAACAATCATGAAAGAAGGGGTTTTGGGAGTTTCAACAAGCTTGATCTCAGAATAAACCAACCAAGACGCTGTTTTAGAGGCAATTGAAGCACGCAATTGGAATCTAGGAGGCTGAATTACCCAGGAAACGGTTTATTTGCGAGTGGGTTTTTTTAAAATTGATTGAATTCATACAGGGAAGTGGAACACAACAATGACTGTTGAGGAGAAGGACAAGAATATGGAGGTTGACGAGGCTATTGAGGAGACCAAGGATGAGAAGAACAAGAAGAAGCAAGGCGAAGATGAGGAGGAGCTTTCTGAGGAGGATCAGAAGTTGAAGGGCGACTTGGAGTTGCTTGTGCAGAGGCTGCTGGAGGATGACAGCAAGCTGTACGAGGCGTCGTTGAACCAGTTGAAGGATTTCATCAAGAACTCTACGAGTTCCATGACTGCGGTTCCTAAACCGTTGAAGTTTTTGCGTCCGTTTTACCCAGAGTTGTGTCAGTTGTACGACAAGTGGAGCGACAAGGAGCAGAAGTCGTCGATGGCGGACATGCTGTCTGTGCTTGCCATGACGTATGCGGACACGCACCAGCACGACTCGCTGAAATACAGACTGCTCTCAGACACTTCCAATATCGAGAGCTGGGGTCACGAGTACGTGCGCCACCTGGCGTTGGAGATCGGGGAAGTGTACAACGAGCAAGTCGAGAAGGAGGCCGAGGAGAACTCTACTTCTGTGGAGTCTTCGCCACAACCTTTGCAGCTGGCGTTCGACTTCTCCAAGGAGGAGATCCTGCAGTTGTCGCTGGAAATCGTACCATATTTTATGAAGCATAACGGTGAAGAGGACGCTGTTGATCTACTGCTTGAGATAGAGGCCATTGAGAAGCTGCCTCAGTTCGTGGATGAAAACACATACAAGAGAGTGTGTCAGTACATTGTGGCCTGTGTCCCGTTGCTGCCACCGCCAGAAGACATCGCGTTCTTGCAGACTGCATACTCCATTTACCTGGCCGAGTCCCAGCTCCCAGAGGCGCTGTCCTTGGCAATCAGACTTGGCAACGAGACTATGATCAGATCTGTGTTTGACGCCACCTCGGACCCAATTGTTCACCAGCAACTGGCCTACATCCTGGCAGCCCAGGGGGTTCCGTTCGAGCACGCCGAGTTGCAGGAGATTATCGGCAACACCAAGCTGTCGGAGCATTTCCTGTACCTGGCCAAGGAACTGAACCTGTTGGCACCAAAGGTCCCAGAAGATATCTACAAGAGCCACTTGGACAGCTCAAAATCCGTCTTCAGCAGTGCTGGTCTGGATTCTGCCCAGCAAAACCTGGCCACCTCGTTTGTAAACGCTTTTTTGAACTTGGGTTACTGTAATGATAAGATGATTGTCGACAACGATAACTGGGTGTACAAGACCAAAGGTGATGGTATGACCTCCGCGGTTGCCAGTATCGGTGCCATCCACCAATGGAACATCGACGGTTTGCAGCAATTGGACAAGTACTTGTATGTGGACGAACCTGAGGTCAAGGCCGGTGGTCTGCTAGGTATCGGTATTGCATCCACAGGTGTTCATCACGACGTCGAACCTGCATTGCTATTGCTACAGGAATATATCAACCACTCTGACACAAAGATCAGCACGGCGGCCATTCTAGGTATCGGTATCGCCTTTGCCGGTAGCAAGAACGACGAGGTTCTCGGCTTGTTACTACCAATTGTCTCCAACACAGAAAACTCTTTGGAGCTAACAGCCATTGCCGCGCTTGCGTTATCCCATATCTTTGTCGGTACTTGTAATGGTGACATCACAGCTGCTGTGATGGATAACTTCCTTGAAAGAACACCATTAGAACTGAAATCCGAATGGGCTAGATTCCTGGCCCTTTCTTTAGGTTTACTGTACTTGGGCCAAGGTGAACATGTCGATGATGTTTTGGAAACTATCAATGCCATTGAACACCCAATGACCTCTGCCATCGAAGTGTTGATCAGCTCTTGTGCCTACACAGCTACCGGTGACGTTTTGCTCGTTCAAGACTTGTTACACAGATTGACTCCTAAAGCTGTCAAGACCACTGATGAAGATGAAGAAGACGCTGACGAACTAAGTCAAGAAGAAATGAACGGTATCAACGCCTTTTTGGGTAAGAAAGAACATGCTGCCACTGAGGATGCCGAGAACGAGGAAACCACCGAACAACCAAAGGCCGAGGCAGACGGTGAGGCTATGGAAACTGATGGTGATGCCAATGCTGACGAAAAGGCAGTTAAGAAGGAGGAAGACGATGAAGAAAACACAGCTAAAGAAGATGGTGACGAAGAAGGTGACGAGAAGGAGCCAGAGATTACAGATGAATTGGCATATGCCGTTTTGGGTATTGCATTGATCACCATGGGTGAAGAAATCGGTAAGGAGATGTCCCTACGTCACTTCGGTCATCTAATGCATTACGGTAACGAACACATCCGTCGTATGGTGCCACTTGCGATGGGTCTTGTGTCTGTTGCTGATCCTCAAATGAAGATTTTCGATACATTGACCAGATTTTCACACGACCCAGATCTAGATGTTTCCATGAACTCCATTTTCGCCATGGGTCTATGTGGTGTTGGTACCAACAACGCCAGATTGGCCCAATTGCTAAGACAATTGGCCAGTTATTACTCCAGAGAACAAGATGCCCTATTTATCACCAGATTGGCTCAAGGTTTGGTCCACCTGGGTAAGGGTACCATGACCATGGACATCTTCAACGATGCGCATGTTCTAAATAAGATCACCCTAGCGTCGCTCCTGACTGTGTTGGTCGGTCTAATATCACCAAACTTCATGCTAAAGCACCACCAACTGTTCTACATGCTGAACAGCGGTGTCAGACCTAAATTCATTATTACATTAAACGAAGAAGGTGAGCCTATCAAGGTGAACGTCCGTATCGGTCAAGCCGTCGAGACCGTCGGCCAAGCCGGTAAGCCAAAGACGATCACTGGCTGGATCACACAATCCACACCTGTGCTACTAGGCCACGGCGAGAGAGCAGAGCTGGAGAACGACGAATACATCAGCTACACAAACAACATCGAGGGTATCGTCATTCTGAGGAAGAACCCAGACTTCCAAGAGGAAGAGTTGTAAAAGAAATTCCTATGTACAGTTATATAAAACAATGATCATATCTTTTTCTAATTGTTTTTTCTTATTCGTGATGTGTAAATAACTCCCATAAGTCATGGATGCAATGTAATATTGTATTATGTATTGTTGTGATGGTGTATTGTTATATATTGTATTGTATTGTTGTATTGTATTGTTGTATTGTATTGTATTGTATTGTATTGTATTATTGGAAGTCGGCAGCTTTACCTGCCATCAGTAGACCCACAATCAGGCCCAGAAGACCCAAAATGGACCCGAAAATCTCGATAACCAGGATCTTCACGAAAAGAGAGGAGTCTGCTGCATCTGCCACGGCGGCAGTGGCACCGGTGATACCGACAGAGACACCACACACGAGGTTAGACACACCGACTGTGATTCCGGCCCAGAACAGCGAGTAGCCCGTGTACAAATTGGATTTCGAGTACAGATTCTCCTTGGACGACACCGTAAGCTTGGAAGAGAACACAATGGCCATGATCAGCCCGTAGATGGCCACAACTTCACAGAAGATAATGGAAATCAGGTTCTTTGTCGTGATCCGGGGCGCGCGCACACCGGCACCCAGCATGGAAGCACCCGTAATGAATATACCCCACGCAGCACCGACAACACTCAGGCCGATACAGCTCGCAATTCCCAGGTTGGCCCACATGTACGGCGACGTGCGCGCCAGGAACCGCCCGATGTCTATCTCGCTGCCGTGGCCCGTCAGCATCTTCTGCAGCCCATACCACGCGGCCACAAACAGTACCAGGTAGAAACTCCAGCTATAAACTTTCGTCTTCATTACTATATGCAGTGTTTTTGGTCCTCTTTGTCAATACCATTATCAATGCGAAAGAGAGAGAGTCCCTTCTTTTCAAAATGGCTCTTTTGGGGGGGAAATTTGTGAACCCACCCACAATCGGGTTTTCTGTGTCGTGAGTGGTGATATGTTGATGATGGGGTGGGGGGTGGATGTGACTTTTTATTTTAACACGGGATATTGTATAACTGGATAAACAGTATATTTCAGTAAGGGTAGTATCAACTTGTGTAATGCGTTACGTGGCGGTGATTGTAACGGTATTATATCACGGTTGTGCTGAGAATACGGATCAAGTTTATAGGTGTGTTTGCAGTGTTTTGCAGAAAAAAGGAAGGGTTGGTTCTGTCTTTAGACCGTTGTATTTACATAGATTCAATATTAAATGCGTGTGCAAATACCTCTGTTGTGGCTGGATCACCGTTTCCCGGGGCCGTAAAGTTGATACGTACATAATGATATAATACCAGTCTGGTATATAATGTTACCAGCTACCAGGAAGAATAGTATTACATTCCCTTACACAAGCTGGTTATGCTATTTAATGATTGAGGAAAGAACATTTTACACATGGTCTGTGGGTGGAAACACCGGGTGAACAATGAATCGAACATGACACTATGCACTAACGTCATATCATTTTCTTTGTGTATACGCGAAGTATTGTATTGTGAAGACCATTTCATAAAAAACCCACATGTACAATAGCACATTCATATCAAACCTTTCATCCTGAAGGGGATCGTCAATGTAGACAGCACTGCAGGATGACATACCATATGATGTATTACAACGACATAACATTGAGAATTTTGTATTGTATGATACCTCGCACACCGGAACGAGAATTAGAAGGAGGCTATGACGTAGTAATTCCACCTGTTTTGGCTGAACATTTCAATGGGTGTTGGCACTGTTGTGAAGTGTATGGATAATCTACAATATAGTTCCACAGAGTATATGCATTACACCATTACGTTCATCTGAGCAGCGGTATACATTAGAGACAATACTAATACACACTTACAATATACAAACACGCCATATTCAACAATACAATATAACATCATACAATACGACAATAACGTACATCACGATATGTACATCACGATATGTATAATCTATAGTTAAATTCTGCAGTTTCCTGGAAAACCATGGAAAATTTGCTTAAGAAACGGCGTAGTAGAAACACCCAATTTTCACGATTTGTGTGTACCCCCCTTGGTGGAAACATGGATTTTTCATGAAATACAGAGAAAACACTGTACAAATGTGTTACAGCAGATACAACCACAACAAACTTGGCAACACAGCAATGTACATGCAATAATACAACACGATACAGCCCCCCATACACACAGTACAATCCAATGCTATTCGCGTTTAATCCAAATACTGTAATACACCACTACAATAGTGATACAAGGCAGTAACACCCCACATACGATACAGTGATACTACACACTTGTACAGCGCAGCACAATACTGTAATACATAATAACATGATGTGTATAACACAGTGAAGTAGAAATATATGCGCTTGTATAGTACAGCATACAGGTATTGTACGATATTGTATGTAATCACAGTATCCCGTACGCCACGATATATAAATTCTGCATGCAAAAAAACAGTTCAGATTCTTGAAATTTATGAAAAATCGCTTAGAAGACAGCGTAGAGAAATTGATGAAAATTACGAAATGTGTGTACCCCCCTTTGGAAGAAACATGGATTTTCATAAATTACAGAAAATGCTGTAGAAGAGCACACTCCGCGATCCAAACAACGATACACCAGCATACTATACAATACAACAGAATACATTATACAATACAATAATGCCACCCCATGACAAGGTATTAATACAGTCTATTCTATTAGATGTAAATGTATATGTAGAGGGGAGATCTCGCTCGCCCTGTAGTGTATCGTTCTGGATATAGAGTAACAAGAGAGGGGAGACACCCGGGTGTCTTCCCTCTCTTGTACAAATATGTAAGGTGATAGTACGTTTGAGTTAGAGTATAGGAGGGGGGAGACCCTCCCCTCCTATAACTGGTAGTACGTATATATGAGTTTAGAGTATAAGAGGGGAGGAGACCCTCCCCTCTTATACTGGTAGTGCATGGAATTATTGCTCAACGGTCACACCGTCGTACGCAGGTTCCAGCAGCTTCCAGGAACACTTCACGTTCTTCTTCAAGAAGCTGTTGATGATCTCGGCGGCTATGTCGTCGAAGTTGTCTGTGGCGAGCGCGAGGATCGTGGGCCCCGCACCCGACAGACAGATGCCCAGCAGGCCCGGGTACGCTGTCGGGGTAACGCTGTTCAGGATCTCCGTCAGCCCGGGGATCAGCGTCTTTCTGTAAGGCTGGTGCACGCGGTCCTGCATGGCCGGGTAGATCAGCTTGGCGTCCGGTGGGTCCAGTGTCAGCGCCGTGGTCAGCACGGCGAGTCTCTGCAGGTTGAACACGAGGTCCGCGGTGGTGTAGGCCTTTGGCAGCACGCCACGGGAGTCCGCGGTGGACAGCTCGAAGTCCGGGATGATGGCAATGCACTTGATGGCGGGGTTCCAGCTGTACTGCACGTGTCTGCCGATGTCCACTGGGGGCAAGGGTGGCACCAGCCCCGTGTCCTCTCCTCCGGAGGGTTCTGGCAGCACCTCGGCCAAGGGGATCTCGCGGCGTTCCACCTCCTGCGGGGTGAGATCTCTCAGGAACGAGCCGCAGAACCCGCCCATCATGGCCGCGGTGATGTTGTCTGGGTGGCGCTCGATCATCAGGCAGTAGTCGAGCATGCGCTCGCGGGAGAAGCCGAGCTGCCCGACCTCGTTGCCCAGGACGACACCAGCGACCACGGCGGCACCAGAGGAGCCTAGCCCTCTGCCTAGAGGGATTGGGTTGTGGACGTGCACGGTGGTTCCACTGGGGAACGTACGGATACCGTTGCAACGTAGCACGTACAGTGCGGTTCTCGTGATGAGGTTAGCGTCGGAGGCCAACGGGACGGTGTCGAACCCCTCGCTCTCCTGTGTGTAGGACAGCTTACAGTTGTTGCGGTCTGCCAGCGTGTCCTGGGCCTGCTGTGGGTCGATGTTCACCTCTAGCTCGAGGTACAGGTTGAGTCCGACACCAAGGACGTCGTAGCCCGGTCCGATATTGGCCGAAGAGGCAGGGACCTTGATCTTGAAATGGCGGGGCATAATTTATTGTCTTGTTATATTGCTGTCAAGCAATTTAGCAATACAAACACATAACAATACAATTACAATACAATATACACCGTTATATAGCCTATTTTTATATACAAAACCAGTCATCGAGCCCCCGAAAGGAAGAAAATTTTTTTTTCCCTCGCACAGAGAGAGAGGCAAAATGTGTCATTATAGCCACTGTACAATACAACGCGATATTGTAATACAATACAGTGCAATAATCTATTATAAACGACGTCTATAGAAGCTGTATTGACATACAATAGTAACTGCAATAACTGCAATAACTGCAACTAACTTGCAATAATAAATATTGAAGAGCTCAAATATTTATTTTTTATTGTTTGTTAGAGACAGAGACAGAGACAGAGACAGACAGACAGAGAGACGAAAGATGCTGCGCGGTGTCAATGTGACGCGGCTGGGCAACGGGCTGCGTGTTGCGACGGCGCCTGCCGCGGGTGGAAGGGGCCATTTTGGGGCGCTGGGGCTGTACGTCCGCGGCGGGTCGCGCTGGGAGAGTGTTGCGGGTAACGAAAAGGGAGGTGGGGATCAAAGTGCGGGCGGCAATGGTGTTGGCAATGGCGGCGGCAATGCTAATGCACAGCACGGGAGTCTTCGTGGTTGTACGCACCTTGTTGACAGGCTGGCGTTTGGGAGTGGGCAGCATGTGGACGCGCGGTCGATGATGTCGCAGCTGGAGCTGCTCGGCGGCAACTACCAGTGCACGTCGAGCCGCGAGGCGGTGATGTACCAGGCGTCGGTGTTCCATGGAGACATGGAGAAGATGCTGCGGCTGCTGTGCGAGACCGTGCGGTACCCGCTGCTGACCGAGACGGAGCTGCAGGAGCAGAAGCGTGCCGCGGAGTACGAGATCGACGCCGTGTGGAGCAAACCGGATCTGATCCTGCCGGAGCTGCTGCACCGCACGGCTTTCTCGGGGGAGACCCTGGGCTCGCCACTGATCTGCCCGCAGGAGTGGCTCGCGGGGATCACCCGCGGCAACCTCGTAGAGTACCGCAGCAGGTTCTACACGCCGGAGAACGTCGTGGCAGCGTTCGTGGGCCAGGACCACGACCGTTCCGTGGAACTCGCTGAGAAGTACTTCGGGGACTGGTCGCCTGGTACGTACAAGCAGGAGCATAATGTGTCGCATTATACGGGTGGCGAGGCGTGCATTCCGTCTGCGCCCGTGTTCGGGAACCTGCCCGAGCTGTGCCACATACAGATCGGGTTCGAAGGGTTGCCCATTGACCACCCTGACATATACGCGCTTGCGACTCTGCAGACGCTCTTGGGTGGCGGTGGCTCGTTCAGTGCCGGTGGGCCCGGGAAAGGTATGTACTCACGACTGTACACTCACGTGCTCAACCAGTACTATTTCGTAGAGAACTGCGTGTCGTTTAATCATGCATACTCTGACTCAGGGATATTTGGCATCTCGCTGTCGTGTATCCCACAGGCGGCACCACAGGCTGCTGAGGTGCTAGCGCAGCAGTTCTACAACTGTTTCGCCAATGAGGCTTTGAAATTGACCGACGCCGAAGTCGAGAGGGCCAAGAACCAGCTGAAATCGTCGTTGTTGATGAACCTAGAGTCTAAGCTTGTCGAGTTGGAAGACATGGGGAGACAGGTGCTCATTAACGGTAAGAAGATACCTGTCTCAGAGATGGTCGGCAAGATAGAGCGGTTGACCACTGCGGATATCAGGAATGTGGCTGAAATGGTTTTCACAGGTAAAGTCTCGAACTCTGGTAAAGGCACTGGTAAACCTACAGTTGTCATGCAGGGCGATAGAGAGGCCTTTGGTGATGTAGACGCTGTTTTAAGGCACTACGGTCTCGGATCTGGTGAGAACGAAGTGAGTACCCCCAAAAAGAGCAAGGGTAAATGGTTCTGATTTACTCATGTATATATCAAACAGAATCGAGGTTTTCTTTCTTTGACGAGGAACAAAAAGGAGATAGAATTCCCTGTACATAACATAACTTAACTACTCTTATTTCTTTTTTTTTTTTTAGAATCTGACAAAAAAAACAAACAAGAACCATTAGCATTAAAAACATACGATTATAAATATATATCAATAAATACAAACTTATGATTGTACCATGACTTCGTCATCCTGGCGGACAGAAACATCATTAGCAGCACCTGTGACTACCTGATAACGTTGCTTCCAAAGCATTATCTCCTTCTCCATTTCATTAATCTTATCCTGATAGTCCATGTTTTCTCTAACTACCTTTTTCATGTCAGTTTCTTGTTGTGAAATGTACTTTTCTAGCTGATGCATTTGGTCATTATACTTTAATACAGACTCCTCAAATTTGCCACGATCTTCGTTAGCAGTATTGATAACATCAGCCTGGGATGAGTTCTTATTCTGTAAGTCCTCAATAACACGTTCCAAAGCTTTGGTCTTCTTCATTTCTTCATATTTCGAATCTCTCTCATCATTTAACAATACTTCAAGTTCCTGGATCTTTTTCAACCACGATTCTTTCTCAGAATTATCAGAAAGTCTTCTATCCAAATCATCAATAGTTTTTTGCAGTTGTGAATTAGTCTTCTTCAATGATTCAATTTCTTCAAAGTAATCTATACTCTTTTGCTTTTCGTTATCATATTTCTCTTTGAATTCAAACAGTTGTGATTGCAAGGTATTGACAAATTCTTCATTACGTTCATTTTGTCCAGTCTGCAGTTTTAGAGTATCTTCAAGTAAATGCAATTTTTCTGAGAGATCTGCGTTTTCTTTGTTGGATATATTAAGTTTCTCAACGGAGTCACCCAACTGAGTTCTTAAGCTTTCGACATCAACATGAAGTAGTTCATTATCATGCTGGAGATCATCAACAACCTTTTCTAATTTCTGAATGTTAGACTGCTTATCAATAAGTTTTTGGTTTAGTTCGTTCACAGTGGCCATTGAATCGTCACGTTCCCCACCAAAAACTTCAACTAGACCTGCATAATGCTGAGATTGTTTCAAAAGACCCTCTATCTTTGCTTCCGAATCATTGTTTAGGGTTTCTAGTTTGTATTTCAATGTTGAGATTTCCTTTTTATATTCTACTTCAGATCTCAAATTCTTTTCCAACTCTTCTTTTAATCTGTCAATCTCACTAGTGTATCTAGTTACATCAAGAGTAGAGTTCAAACGGTCTTTGTAATGGTTAATATCTTCTTCGAATAGTCTACTTTTATCCTGAACCCGCTTTAATTCGAGTACAGTTTCTTGTAGCTGCATATCTAAATCATTCCTCTCTGATTCAGTTTCCCATAACAGCTTATCCTTCTGTTTTACAGTAGCCTTCAGTTTGTCAATCACTGTGACCATTCCTTTAATATCATCTTCAGCTTGCTTGATAGCATGATCATAATCCCTCAATTGAGACTCGTTTGCTGTCAAATCACCGAGGCATTCTTCAAATTGTTGTTTTTGTTGACGGAGATTAGAAGTAAGTATTTCCTTCTGCTTTTCGGTAGATCTCAGATCGTTTTGAACCCTATCTAGTTGCTCTTGTAACAAAATTTCCTTAACACTACCTTGTTTGATCTCGTGCTTCAGAGAAGCGCACACGCTATCAAACTCATTCAACTTTTCCTGTAGCTTAAAATTTTCTAGTTTGAGATAACGCAGCTCCTCCTCATATCTTGACACACTGTCTTTATTTGTGAAAATCTCTCCGCTAGGTAAATTTGTACGGTCCTTTAGAGGCATTGAACGAAGTTTATTTTCAAGTGACTTCACATGCTCTTCACTAGCTTCATATTTGATCTTATATATATCTGAAGATGAACCCGAACCTTGAATTTTTTCAAATTTAGCATGCAAAGCAGTGATAGCTGCTTCAGCCTCCTTATGGGCCTTTGTTTCAATTGCAAGTTGTCTCTTTAAATGCTCAACCTCCAAGAGGACTTTCTCAGTGTTAGTTTCAGAAGCAGTAATGTCTTTGAGCTCCTCTTCAACATTAATATCAAAATTCTTATCGGTAATTAGTTGCTTTAATTTTTTTAAGTGTGCTCTTGCAGTCTGTGACTCGAAAGAAGATGAGGCTAAACGAGTTTCAGTAAACCTTAATCTTGAAATCAAACTCTTATTTTCTTCAATGATATTCTCCAAATTCTTAGTCTGAGAATCTAGTTCTGCTTTTAATGCAAAATATTGTTCCTCAACAGGACCATTTGAGACATCTCTTCTCTCACTAAAGCTACTGATTTGGCTTCCAACTAATTTTTGGTTCAGGAATCTATTCAACGATTTTTCTTCTTCGAGTTGTTTTCTTAGATGTAAGACTTCTGAATCGTCGATCCTAGATGGGACCTCCATACTTTTATTTTTCAAAACTTCATATTTGTTCTTTAGTTCGGAATATTCCCTCTTTGTTTTGGATAGATCATCATTTAGAGCTCTCATTTGTTGCTCTAAGTTTTGATTCTCCGAAACAATTTGGTCCCTTTGATTAGTTAGATCTATGGAATCAGATTGGTATCTAGACTGCTTGTCTTTTAGTCTATTTATCTCCTTCTCCTTAGTTTGGAACAAGTTATCAAGATCAGAATATGCTCTTTTAGATTTTTCAAGTTGTTCTTTGAGGTCATTATTTTCTGTAATCAGCGCTTTCAATTTATTCATTGCAATATTACAATTCTTTTCTAACGTCTCTAATTTGATATCCAGATCTTTGTTAGAGAATTTGGCCTCGTTTTCCAACCTAGAGATTTCACGCTCTTTTTCTGTAACCTTTTTAAGTAATCCATCAAGTTGTGATTTCAGTTGATCCTTTTCCTTTCTTATGATTTCTGATTCCTCAGAACTTGAGAGAATTGTTTTATTGATGGCTTCCTTCTCCTTTGAAAGTGCTTGCAATTTGCTATTCAAATCCGAGAGCTCTTTATCCTTCTGCACAATAATTTCGCTGTGGTCTTGAATGGTAGTCTCTAATTCCTTGATCTTCTTTACCAACAAAGCATTTTCAGATTCAGCCTTATCCTTTACCGATTTTATTTCTTCTAATTTATCATCAAGTAAGGACTGATCCTTTTTCGATTTTTCAAGAAGTTGCTCATTTCTCTTAAGTTTGTCCTGCTCAATTTCTAAGAGGTTTCTTATGTCGTTCAGTTCATTGGTTATTGTATTGTTTTTCACCACAATAGAATTTTTTTCAGACTCAATTCCTGTAATCTTTTCTTCTAATTCTTTGATTTTTTGGTTAAATTTTTTAGACTGTATAACATCACTAGAGGTTGTTAAAAGTGGTTTGATTTTCATATATAAATTGAACCAAGGGTCATTTGATAATTCATTATATTTACGGAAAGTATCACCCACAACTTTTGATGCCTGCATCTTTTTAATCTCCCTTGTAATTACAGTTCTCTTCAACCACCCTCGAACAACTGCATTGAATTTGGAAGCTATCTCATTCAATACTGTTTCCTTTTTAGACTCTAATTCAGCTAAGATACCAGCTTTGAAAAAAAGCTTTGAAGTACCGACTTTATAAGTTGTGGGGTCCAGGTTTAATTCTGAAACCAACAACTGGGAGTTTTGCTTATAATTTATGTTTTCATTGTTCATACCTTTCTCAGAGTGTTGTGATAGTATTCTGTAAGTTTCAAAAAACTCCTTAAACATTATTCTATTTGGATAACCTTCTCTTGCAATTCTAATACCTTCTAATACACCATTACAACGCAATTGATCTAGAATCAACTTTCGGTCAAAATTCGATGCTTGTTTCAAGTTATTTGGAATAATACATCTCACAAAATGTGGGTTTGTCAGAGCTAACTGAGACAACAGTGATGACTGCTGTTCTCTGTGACGAGATAGTGCTGTTTTGAGGCTGGATGATCTATTCTTGCCAATGCTATTTAATGAAGCTGACGACGATGAATGAGTAAGTCTTGTTGGTGAAGCGGAGGGTGAACTAATATTGTCAAAAGATGTAAAAAACTCAGATACTAATCTATTCGAAGAGACCGAAAGGATATTTACTAGATTCTCATTCAATGGATCTTTATTCTTTGACAACCAACCATTCACATTATATTCAACATCACCTGCATAGTGCTTCAAGACAAAACACATGTCTAATTTTGATCTTCTAAATTTATTTGAGTTTTGCTGCCATGTAGATATTAGCTTAGAGTAGAAGGATGCATCTTCTGATTTTGGAAGGATAGATTCTTCATCCAAAAGCGGTAAAATACCCGTTTGTGTTCCTTTTGATTCTAATAAATCTATTGTCGACTGCAAATCTTTTCCATAATCGACATAATCCCACTGTATATTTTCTTTGAGATATTCACTCTGTTCAAGAACAAACATGTGGTGATTAAAAAATTGCTGCAGTTTTTCATTGGTGTAGTTTATACAAAGTTGCTCAAATGAATTATGCTCAAAGATTTCAAACCCTGCAATATCTAAAAGACCAATATAATTAGCTGTCATGGATCCGTGATTCAAACTCAAGTTAATATTATCGACAATATATCCGAAAAGTTTTTCATAAAGAGATCTGCATAGAGAATTCAAAATCGTACGAGCTTGGGATGCATTCTTTGCTTGTGATACCCATTCTCTACCAGCCTTTGATTTTGGTTTCAGTATTGCTGTTCTAAAATCACTCTCAGATACACCAAGTAACGTGGCTATATTTGTGACATCGGATTTAAACGAGGCTTGTTCAGACTTTTCAGAGACAAATTCAATGTTTCCACAAAGAAGTATAACTGCAACCACTTTTAGAATACTAGCTACTTGGTCTTGGCCGAAACCAACAATGTCAAATGCTGACATTAAATTGTCAAAATCAGCTTTATCATCAACACCAGGAATTGTATGATTTGATTCAGCTAGAATTTGGTAATCTGAGCATTCATTAGAATCTAGTTTTAACTGAGACTGAAGATCCTTTAGAGGCATCCCCTTTAGCAATTGGTAAAATATATGGTAATTTCTTTCGTTTCTATTCTGATTTGTGATCCTTGATTTCTCTAGCAAATACCATTCGATAAAAGCTCCATTTATTTTTCCTGTAGCATCGAACTCAATTTTGATAAACTTACCAAACCTGGAAGAGTTATTGTTACGAACAGTCTGTGCATTACCAAAGGATTCTAGAATAGGATTACTCTGTAGAATCTTCATTTCAAAACTGCTAGAAACTTCATAACTGGAAGAAGTTATCGATGCCAAATATTGTAATATTTTCTTTGTATTTTCGGTTTTACCTGCACCAGATTCACCAGTGACCAAAATAGATTGATCTTGACTTTTATTTTTCAAATCTCTGTATGCATTCTCTGCCACTTCGAATATGTGTGGTTTTTGTATTGTTTCATCTAATGAATCATGGTATTTTTGAATTGTACTCGTTGAATATAAATTAGTAATTTCTTTGTAAGGATTAATAGCTACCAAAAATAGACCTGAATAGGTGTAGATCAAATCATCTTTGTAACGATTCTCTAGATTGTGGAGAACACTAGGTTCATTTAGATGTGTTAATGCTGACATATTATCAACTTTGTCAAAATTTGAAGGATTGACTGGCGATACCTCTGAAATTTTGAATGTTTTCGGCTCCTCAGCATTCTCTACTTTAACAATTCCTATCTGATGTTCCACACCTGTAAATTTATCTGCCACAATCTCAGTTCTCATCAGTTCACCACGAACAAAAACATCATTAGGATCGGGCACCCATACCTTCATATCCTGGCTCATCTTTGTTTTAATATTTTTGTAGTTTTTACCCTAGAAGGTTCACCACTGGTTTTGATGAAGTTATAAAGTTTTTAATACTTTCAAATGTTGCGGATAGTTGTGCTTTTTAGACAGAAAACAGGAATACCAGAAGTATATAACAAGTTTAAGGATCACTAAAGAAGTAAGGAAAAAAAATAAACCAATAAAGAATATCCATAAATACTCTGTAGCATTGTTTAAAGAAAAAAGTTATCTTAATTCTTAGCTGAAGATCAATATGTGAACAATAAAAAAACTAAAAAAAAACGCACGCACAATACACCGGGAACCAAATGTAAACTTCATTATTTTCAATTTACCCAAAGAGGAAATTAATAACAAATGGTGAGGGCTAACACCATTCTCAGAGCGAAAAAAAAAATACGAATCGAAAAGCGAAAAAAAAATATCGAAGTCTTTGGACATGTTTGACGTAGAATCACATGTATTACATCTGGCGGTAATGATGTACATGATAACCGTCATGAGGTTCCTAAGACTTTTGGTTTCATTATTCCTTTGTCTACCTTCCCCCTTTTTTTTTATTTAATTGTTTGATTCAAAATATAATATATGTTAGGAAGTGCCAGGGGCTATAAGTGGGTTTTTCTTTTCCACAATTTAATGCCTTGGTCGGATATAGTAGAAGCAAGGTTTGAGTATCTACAAGAGTAACAAATTGCCCACTCGTTGCTGAAAAACACAAAACAAAACAAAACAAAACAAAGCAAACCACTTTTCTGTAAAAGGAGAGCACTTTGTTTATTTAGTTTATTCCTAATCCTTCTGATTAATCTAAACTTGTTCTTATTCCCGTTCCCTCCAATCTACATCAAGATGATTTCAATTTTTTTAAAATTTCATGCATATTTCCTGCTGATAGGTAAGTGAGGTATGGAAACAAAAATAAGATAATGTTTAACTTAATAATCGTGTCACTTGGGTAAAAAAAATACAATATATCTCGGCAAGGGTTATAATTCGGTGTGGGGGTGGGGCGGATGTTCAATCTAATATCCGAATGGAGTTCGTTTCCTAGTAACAGACAACAAAATTACAATGAAAGGTATATACATCATAAAATGTAAGGACATTATATTTTATAATATCGTTACCCCGGTTCTCAAATGTGTTTTGCCCCAATCACGCGGCAAAATAGGCATAAAATAAGATTTCAAAGCGATATCCGCTTTATTTGAAAATGAATCTTTTTCAGTGATTCTAGACGTTGTTTCATAGACACCCCCCGATCGATGTCTAGAACAATATTCTAAATCGCCGCATCAGAAAAAAGAAACTCCATGCAGCTTACTCAGCTGTCCTCCCCAGGGAATTGAAGAACCAGCTAAAATGAAAGAAAAAAAGTTAGGGTGGGGGTGGGGGGGTAAGGTTATTTTCGTAACATTGGGGTAACAACACACTTTGTCACAACACACTTTGTTTTATTTTTATTTACCAGTCAAGAAACAAGAGTTTGGCCAGGAGCCAGATCCTGAATATTTTCTTACTTTTTTTTTTTTTGCTTACTGTATCCCACTTTTTTGTCCTTGACTGAGATATTTTTATTTCAGAGTTCCGTCAGCCTACGTTCCCAGTTTCCTGAATAACAAAAAGTGGGATATTTGTGTTCCAGCTCCACAAAACACCGCTTTTTTTTTCGGTCTTCATGAGGATAAACAATAATGTGGAGGAGGATAACTTATTGTATTCACGGGGATTTCTTCTGTTTGATTTTTTTTTCTTTTTTTTCGAATCTCGGGATCCTCCATCTTCCTCCATTGTTTTTTCATGTTACAGCTATATCTTTCTTTTCCTAACACGTATTGAAGTTTTTGACCTCTCGCGCTTTTTGATAGAGCCAAAAACGTGGGGGTGCTCAAGAAAGAAAAGAAATTTACGGCACCGATCTTCATATATCCTTGTTCGAGAGCTTATGGACACATGCACCCTGCAGTAAAAGTTTACATAAGCACTAAATCCTTCTAAACTCGGGACTTCCTTTTTTTTTTTTTATTTTATTTTTTTTTTTTTTTTAGTTCTTTCACCCCCTCCGTTTCTCATTGCTAAACACCCTTGTTAAGTAGGGAAAAATTGTCTCGGACACACAGTTTTTTGTTCTCCAAATACACGTTACTTTTTTTTACTTTTACTTTTAAATATTAAATACCCCACGCTTTCGAAATTTGACAGGTACGTCAAATTAACTACGGGATTAACACTGACAGCACCTGTCAATGCGGCACATGTGATGAAAGTTACAAAATTATCTCCTTAAAGCTAGTACCTGTCTGGCTGACATCAGCTAATTTGTATGGCCATTAAAGTTCAAGGTTGTAAGGATTATGGGGTATTTTTCCCCAGAAACAAAATCTCTGCTTTGAATTGAATTTTATATAAATATGAATCATTAATGAAACTGAATACCATTTTTGGGACAGAAAGAAATTCCATTTTTGAACAATTTTGTAGTCAATCTTATTCTACAAGTGTTAGTAATAATCAACCAACAAATTATCATATACTAGTTTTGAAACAGTTTCCTTTCATTTATTTAATTCTTAGGTTTACCAGTCATATATTCTTTCTTCAACAGAAGGAAAAAAGAAAAAGAAAAATAATAAAAAAAAATAGAAATCTCAAGGATTTATATTTGTCGATGCTAATATGGAGTTTGTATTACACGATACCAATACTCGTCCCAGGCCACGATGTCTCGATGCCACTGCGCGGATAACTGTCATGGGTGAACACGGCAGTGGTAAAACATCACTGATTATCAGGTGGCTGAAAAATATGTACGAACCTTTAGAACAAGGAGTGTACGATAGGTATACAATACAGGTGTCAAAATCGAATATCCACAGTTTCGATACAGAAGATAAAGGAACTCAGGAAGTCTCTAACGATCGCTCAAACCAGAGTAGCACAGAAATATCTCCTCGAGGTATGATCAGAGCCAATAGTTTTGGCAATCGTACACCAGTTAAAGTCCAAATCTTAGATACCAGCCCCATGGAAATTGGAGAGTTCTCTGAATTGAGAACCTTGCAAATTGAACAGAGCGATGCCTTCATACTTTGTTTCGATTGCACTACGCCCTCTGCAATCGATGAACTGAGGACGTACAAAAGAAAGATTGATGCCATCAAAAATGATCCGCTAATTTTAGTGTGTTGTACGAAGACGGATTTGTCAACAGAGCGGTTGTACGGTGTGGAAGAGATCACAGATCTGCTCAATAAATTGAGCATCCCACCATGCCGCTATTTTGAAGTTTCTGCTAAGCACGGGTCCAATACAAACAAACTTCTGTACCGTACACTATCGCACATTGAACACGAAAAACTCACACAGCGAGAAGCCGTGGTCAGGTGTCACGAGGGCGAGGATGACAAATCCAAGTCTGGCAGTGTTACCAGTGTCTCCATTCAAGAGGCCCCAGTGGTAAACGGTAGAATTACCAGTAAACCCAAACCAAAGAAGGTAAAGGATTCCCAACAATGTTGTGTTATAGCCTAAAAAAAAAAAAAAGAAAGAAAAAGTCTATGAATACTTTATTTTTCCCTTTGCATAATGAATATAGAGAGCCTCTATCTCTCTATTTCTAAAAAAAAAACTTTTCATGATCATGTAACGATAACAAAAACAAAAACAAAAAAATAATAATATAACCTTTTATAATATCTTTAATAATGAATGCATATTTTTTCTATGATAAACAAAAGAGGAAAAAAATTTTTACTTCAGAAAAAACTCCCCTCCTTTTATACCTTTGCTTTTCCGCGTTCTGTTTTGTTGCTGAAGTTAGCCGCCCAGATCTTGTTACCTATTCAGGAAATTAGGGGAGGGGGAGTGCAAGGGGGGGCCAAAATCGCAAGAGTTTAGCCGCCGAACGAGGAAAAAAAAACAACAACACTTTTGTACGTAATTTTCTAAGGCTAACAATATTAGATCTGTTACCACGTACACCTCCAGTACGCAGATTCCTACCTGTAAACCACCCGCACAAAGAAAAGAAAAAAACTTGATGGGCGGCTAATACTGTTCTTCTTTTCTTTTTTTCTTTCTTCAGGGGTTGTGAACTGGTTCTACGCGATCTCTAACAAATTGCTAAAAGAACCACTCATACAGATCATAAGCGGCTATTTGGGTGGTTTCCAAATTGGGGAATGAAAAAGGGGGGGGGGAGGTTAAAAAGAGATACATCAGCGGCTATTATTTTTATAGTTAAGAACAAAGGAGGGGAATGAGTACAAGTCGATTCCCTCTACTCAAGTTAAAAAAAACAAAACACCGAAAATATATGAATTTCCAACCCCTTCTACACGCCAGCAAGGTCCGCTATCAAATCGCCTTGTATTCTCACACCCGCTTAACTGCTGGACAAACAAAAAACACACAAATTTGTGACTGCTAAACACCCATACACCAGACAGCCCTTTACCTTCACTCCGAATCTGCTACACATTTTTTTCTTTCCAGCACACCTTTCCCTAATTAGGAAAACATTGAACCGGGTAAACAGTATATGTAAGTTTTAAGAAAAAAACACTTGCACACTTTTACTTCTGGATGCTACGGGATTATCTGAGAGAGAAAAAAACACAAAAACAAAATATATTATACTCAAACACTTGGGCTACGCTTGTTTCTGTGCCACCCAACGAACAAATCAAAACAAAAGCCAGTACCACAAAACTCAGAAAAGTATGTAGAGGGGGGGGGGCAATGATGTAAAATGCGCCTGACTCTGTTAGAGATTGTGGAGTCTCTCAGAAATCCTTGTAGAACATCGAGGATTACTACGGTTGTTTGTTCTTAACGTCCAAAGAAAAAAAAAAAAAAGAAGGCCTCATCAAGTTACCCGCTCGATAGAGAAAAAAATTTTTTTTTTGCAAGCAACAAAGAAAATATCTTTCTCTTGTCCCCGATGTCCCAGCTGGAATTTTTTTTTTTTTTGCCAAAATTGAAGGAAAAAAAAAAAAATTTTTTTTAGTTTAAAAGATTACTATTCTTACTTGTGGAAACACTTCTAATATTTGGATTCAATAAGGACACACAGAGCAATAGAATAACAAGATGGTATGTTGAAGTTAGACGAGAGAATGAAGTTGTAATGGTTATTGGAATAAACTGTTTGAAAGGGTTTGTGAAATGAAAAAAAAAAAATAAGAAAAAGAGAATAAAGAAATAGCGAATATTCAATCAAGTTTGATTATTGAGACAAGAAAGGATGAACTATATGATGTAGAAATTGATTGCATGTTGCAGAGAGATTTATGTCCATAGTGAATAAAACAACAACGAAAGTAGAGGTCAAAAACAATGTGAAAATATATCCTTTTACATTGTAAAATTGTAATACACCTTTTTCTTTCAATGCAGTAGAATATAACCAGATATCAACGGTGAAAATTAGTGTCAGGATCAATTTTACTAACAATTTTACTTTTTTTATTCTTTTTTAATCTCTTATTCTAATTTTCTGCATGTACAAGCTTTTTTGTACCTATTGCTTACTACACAATTCATTGACCTTAAAAGACGTTTTAGAAAACACTGAAAGAAATACGGAATACACCCATGAAAGTATTAGAAAAAAGACTTGGTTAAAAGTTTTCTTAGAAATATACATTGGAGTAATAGGGAAATAAAATAAATGAACTCGTGGTGATGATATTGAAGCAATAGAGTATACGAAGGTTTGTAATAAAAAAGCAAACAGAAAAAAGAATAATATGGACGTTAAAAAATTAAAAAAATATGTTTATTATTTCAGGTTTTAGTTCAAGATTTGTTGCACCCAACTGCCGCCACTGAGGCCAGAAAACACAAGTTGAAGACTTTGGTTCAAGCTCCAAGATCCTACTTTTTGGATGTCAAGTGCCCAGGTTGTTTGAACATCACTACTGTCTTCTCTCACGCCCAAACTGCCGTTACCTGTGAATCTTGTTCTACTGTTCTATGTACCCCAACTGGTGGTAAGGCCAAGCTTTCTGAAGGTACTTCTTTCAGAAGAAAGTAAACGAGTTAAAAAAAAAAAAGAATATCAAAACAAAATTAATATGAATTAACACCCACTTTATTTTCTTAAAGTGTCTGTATTTATCTTCTGTATTAAGGCATTTTTTTTTTTTCAAACTCCCTCATGTTTCAATATTTGTCTTGTGTGTTTCACTAAAAGACAGCTTCAAAAGTATTGAAAACGTACCTCCTTTTGTATAAGTCATTTTATTTCTTTACAGGAATAAATAGAAATAAATAATTATAAAAAATAACAAAACAAACATTCCAATATAAAAACATCAACAAAACTTACAAAAAAATCCCATTACTATATAAATAGCGCTAGATGCACGATACTACATGGTAACTATATAAATTCATATACTTATAAGACCTAGAAATTGCCAATATTATATTATAAATTTGCTATTACACATAAAACTCCATGTAATTCATAACGAAATAGTAGGCCCAAAAAAAAAAAAAAAAAAATTTCTTCTGAAATCTGCTAAGGTTCATAGCTTCTCAAAAATAAAAAAACAGTGCTTAGTGGTGATTGATAGAATTTTGAAGGGGGGACTTATAGATAAACAATCAAATATTAGCCTTTTTTTTGGGAGCATTGGTTCTATTAAGGTATACAGACAAGTTCTCATTGTTCGTTTATACTTAGAAAATCACAATCAGGTCTTCTTGGTTTTTCTTTATTGCTTTCTAAAGGAAACGCCTGATCCAATTGATTATAGAGAACCGTTACCTTTTTTTTTTTTTTTTTTTTTGGGAGAAAAATATATACACAATGCAGTGGAGTGTTGATAAGTTTAGGGAATTATATTCTTCGATCCAATCAGGTTTTATCAATGGCGAACTTTTTAGCGAATTGCTACCGGATCTAAAGAATCTGTTGAAAAATAATAGTAACAACCAAGAATCGCGTTCTAAGCTGGAGAATTTAAAGGAATATTCCTTGTCAGACGGATCTACTTTCAAATTGACTCAAGATTTTACTATAGCAATTGTAAAGATATCTGATGAATTGCATCTGAATGAGATCGATACTGTGAAGTTGGTTCTTGAAAACTCAAAAGGCACGCAAATCTACACGAACGAAATTATAAATGAGGGTAAAATTTCATTCTTCTTGAGAAGACAATATATTTTGCAGATAATTTCTTATTTTGCCAATATTTTGGATGAGGACGATAATAAATTTGTGGAACTATTTGGTGTCAATTCTAATTTCGTCAATGATATCTTGGGAAGCTTTGACATCGTATCCAAGCAACTATCAGAAATTAAACAAGAGGTGAACAGACATCATATTCTGGAGAACAACGATCCGATTTTCAAACAAAGCATCAAATTCAAGAGAGACTTCTTTTCTGGAGAGTACGAGTTATTAAGCCAGGTTTTATATGGGTTATCCAAAAAGAAACTTTTCACCAAAAATCTTGAGGCACTAAAGTCAATTATTAACTACTCTTCCAAGTTAGAATCTAACGATATTTTCACAATCTATTTCCTACCTACGTTAATTAGCGTGTTCTCTGATTTAAATGCATTCGATGATCAAAATATATTTTCTCTTCACAAACAACTGAAGGAGGAGATTATGAAAAAACAAGATGATATTTACAAAACTCCATTTAAGGTTTTAGCAATATTCATATTTCTAACTTATTTGATAGGATGGTGCAAAGATAAACCAGATTTGAGAGTAACAAAACTAAATTTTAAGACGGACATCGACGATCCAATGACCACTGCAGTTGAATTGGGAGCGATCGAACTATTATTGATTATTATTGCGGATACATCAGACGTAGATAGCAGTAATGAGCTTCTGTACTATGATTTTAGATCTCTTTTGGAAAGGCATCTACCTAGACTGCTACCCAAACAACTAATTGATGACAATATTTTAAATGAATACAATAAGCTACCAGTTATGTCACGTAATAGCAACAAGGTAACTACTCCAGCAATCAATAATTCTAGCACTACCACAATCTCGGGTGCACAGAATATGATTCATTTAAACAATGGATTGTTTTCACAAAATAGGATTTCTTCCGGTGTACCACAATTAAATCTAAATCCTAGAATGTCTGTAAACGAGAAAAAGAATTTGTCATTAGCATCCACAATTAATAACGAAGTTCAAAATTTCAAATCGAGTATTTCAGAACTTTTTATGAACTTCCTCTCTGAAAGTCTACACAATTTTTTCCAAATCTTTATTTCTGACTGTGCATTTTTGTTGACAAAACTAAAGGATTCAGAAGAAGACTCCTTGTTATCCGGAGAAGATCTAGACTTAGATGACATAGCTATTAAAGCAGACCTAGAGAGATTCTTTTTGTCCGTTTACTATTTTTATTATTCCAAACCTACTTACTGTGCATCATTCTGGGAGGATAAAGAATCAGCAGCATATGGTTTCATCGAATGGGCCTCTAAATGTAATGATAACTTAATGAAGTCATGCTATTATCTGATGTTGGGTAGTCTTTCGTCAGGGCAAGAAAATGCATTGAACGTGTACTACTATTTTGGTGATGCAAATCCTACCTCATGGAAGAAAATTGGCGAGATTATGGATGAATATTCTACCAGGATTATTAACTTATCGAAAATGGTTCAATCAAAAGAACAAGAGAATGCAACTGATGTAAATCCTACGGTCCTAGCCTTAGAGGAGGGTTTAAATGAAGAAACAATTGTCTACATTTCATCGTTGCTCACCTTAATCACCTCTGTCTCAAAAGAGCTAGACATGGAAAATAATTTATCATTATCAAGTGTATTTATGTCACCGTTATTCAAATTTTTGACTTGCGATACACCTTTGGTTGGCGCATGTTTCAATACAATCAGCCATTTGGTTCCTCCATTAGAATTAGAGAGAGCAAATATTTGGCATAAACTTGATAGACTTATCTTCAAATCTGGAACTCTCAATGACAACTCTTTATCTAGCTCTTCAACGTTCACAACTTTATTAACAAACTACTCAGATGTTTTAGGGTTCTTGGACCTCCTTGATAAACTGCTAGAAATAAACTCTACTGACTGTAATGGGAGATATATGTCCTTTGGTACACTCCAATATCCAACAAAAATGGGTGCTCCTTATAGAAAGGTTGGTATTTGGCCATATATTGAATTCATTTTTGGTGATATTTTTGTCGACTCAATTAAAATAGCTGATCCTCAAAAGAAGCTTGAAATCCAACATCGAATTTTACGTATTGCAAATTCATGCATCAATTCTTTCGATTATTCAGTTATTTTGAACTCACTCACAGTTGGCGCCAATCTTGACAATCTAGTCAACTCAGAGAATTTTTATGCTTACGTTCAAGATTCATCAGCAACTGCGTTATTCAATCAGCTTTTCCAGGAAAAAGTTTATACTGTTTTGTTTTCTATTACATCCATGGGAATTGATGAACTCCCTATTCTTGTATCTAAAAATTCACAGGTCCAGGATGTTCTGTCACTTTCATTAAAACTCGTCAATACGATCCTTGAGCACCAAGGTACATACATGGAAGAATTGATTAGTATTGTGAAGAAGTCTGGGTCTAATAACTATGCAATTCCCAAGTATTTTGGTTCTCATGGTTTAAAATCATTTTATGAAACAATATTTTTTAATCTGAACTTTATTGCTTATCTAGGGCTTTACATCGGCTTAGATAGTACTGATATTCCAGGCATCGCATTAGACATATTGTCAAAACTTTCAAATCACTTCAACAATACTGAACCAGATCCTGTTTTAGGAGACAAATTGTTCACTCTTTTCGATTCTGTCGACGAATCTGCAAGAATTAAGGATGCTTTTATTAATCAAATTGAAAATACAATTACTTCAGATTCCAATTTACAACTAAAAATAAAAATTCTGGAATTTCTAATAACCAACTTGAACATGAATACTGATAAACCAAATTTGGTGCATGTTCTTCTTGGCTTTCAATCCGACAGTAATCTTTCTTTAGGTCCAAACTTTACTACCTTCATAAGATCCGGTACATCTTTATTCCACTCAATTATTAAACTTCTAGTTTCTGCCCTAAATGAGTTGTCTGGTTATGAGATCAATTATGCTCCAATGAGACTGGCAGCTTTAAGTCTTGAAGTTATCGAAACTTTATGTAAAAGTCAGTTAACAGGACATGTTATTGTCGATTACATCAGTGATAAAAATATCATAAAACAAATTATGGACATTGACCCACAAATATCTAAACATACTAAATGGAATGGCAGGTCTCTAGAGCAAGACGTTGATTCATCCAAAAATGATTTTATCGATAATGAATCTGTTGGTGCTTATTTATCTTTCTTGAAATACAGAACTTCCATTATACAGTTTCTAAGTGGAATGATTCATTCAATATCTTTGAAGGGAACTGTTTCCCAAGTTACACCATATACCAGCTACTTGGTGTCCAATTCCATCTATTCAGCTAGAATTTTCTCTTTATTAGACCCTTTACATTACGACTGTTTCAATAAAAAGGTGGACAATGCTGAGATTCTTGATCTGTTCAAGAGTTTACCTGTGAACTTAGAGAAGGTTGGAAAAAGTGAGAGCTGTACAGGGAATATATATGATTTTTCAGAGATCAACTCCCTATTAGAACTACATCAACGCACTTATTCTATCTCAATTTCAAAATCTGAGGAATTCATTAGTAAGGTAAACCAAGAAATTACAATAGTAAAGCACTCCATAACGGAACATTTGATCAGATCGGAATCATTCACTCAACAATTGGCTATATTACATAACTGGGTTCAACTGGTTCAAATTATTGTCTCTGATGGTAATTTAGATAACCAGATGAGGAATTCATTTATTTTAGAAGTTTTTGATATGGTTACTCCAAAGATCAGCATATATGTCGATTTAGATGTCGCTTTTGCGGAGGAATTGGTATCGCTAATGGTTTTCCTATTCCACATTTACAATCAAAACACAATCCAAACGGCTAACCAGTACTCCTTGGACTCTAAATTACACAATCTTTTTAAGGTCTGCATACGTGGTATAACTTCTCCCCTTTCCTCTTTGAGTTTAAGATCAGACTTCTATGTCATTGCTAATAACTATCTCGTCCGGGTCTTGCAAAGTAGTCAATCGGCTATGGCAGTAATCAAGGATTTGCGTTTGAATAGTGAGAAACTGGTTGATGTCATTTGTAATGATGCTATTTATGGAGAGGGATCTAACAGGATAACTGGAATACTCCTGCTAGACTCTCTGGTCAGACTTGCAAATTTCAACAAAGAGAACTTCATCGTCACAACTTTGGGTAAGAGTACGAAACTTCTTCATATTATAAGATCTTTGAATAACACTGACGCATTGCTGAATTCCACAACTAAAAATGTAAGTGTCGACAACTTATTATATGAGTTAACAGCTTTCAAAGCAACTGTATATTTGCTTATTAGAATTGCAGAAAGCAGAGAAGGGGCTGGATCCTTAATTCAAAACAAGGTTTTCCAAATATTGGGCGGACTTTCTTTCTTGAAAATTGACCCCGACCTAGGCCTCGAATTAGTTTTCGACGAATTCTCGAAAAACAGTGCTTCTATCCTAAGAGTTAATATTACTCTAGATGATCCTTTGTTATTAGATAATGAGAACAATTCAATATCCATCTTCGAGTTAATTATTCCAATATTCCAGTTGATCACTGCTATCATAATAAGTTCTGGAAGTTCAAACAAAGCAATTATAAATGAGACCAAATCTTTGTTAGAAAAATACAGTAGTTTGATAGTGGGAACCTTCAAGCGTGATCTTCTTTTGAAAACTGGCAAGGTCAAGAAAGTAGATGATCACGGCTTCAACCAATTACAAGAACTAATCAGGCTGATTGTGATATTATGTACAATTACGGGATATAAAAATGAGAAACACCAAAAATAAATGGATAGTTCGAGTAAAGCATCGATTCCGAGTAGCATAAATTATTTTAATTGCATTATTTAAATTGATTTTATATTAAATGGATATTATATATCAATACACGTATTTTATTACAAATCACTTCTTTTGCAAAGTACCGATTTTCTGTTCGAGTAACAGAGCATTTGAATCCAAAGATTTCAAAGCATCCAAATGTACATTTAGTAATTTAACCAATTGGGCATTTTCATCTTTATTGTTCAAATTAATACTTGTCACACTATTAAATGCGTTACTAACAGTGTTGACTTCATCTATTAGCGAAGATAGATTATTGGAAAGCATATTTAGATTCTCGTCCAAAACCTCTGCTGTTTTATAGGCCTGTAACCTCTTCTGGTCATTGTTATTGGAAGCAGTTCCAGAACTTGATGAAAGAATGTCAGCTAGTAACGCTTCTGTACGATTCTCGTAGTTATCTAGGAAGTTTTCAAGTTCATCTTGCTGTCTTTCGATATATTGTAAAGTTTGATCTATCTTGTTCTGGCTTTGTTCAGCGTTCACAGTTTCTGAGTATAGCTGGCTAATTTGCTCACCACCACGAACCAAAACTTGATCCCAATCATTGACCTTCTTGGAATATTGTTCAAAATGTGTGGATGCTTCTGATAGTTGATTTGTCCATTTAGTGACTAGATCATCTAGAGTTTTATTGTCCAAGGAGACAGGTTTAACCTCGATTGTGGCAGTACCCAGGGGTTTCTGGGTAGCAGTTGCAGTAGTAGATGGTTTCGAAGCAGCTATAGGTGTTGTAGTTTCTGGTTTGGAATCACCTTCCTTCTTTTCCTCTTTCTTAGCTCCAAAACTGAAACCAGCTGGTTTGGTTTCTGTTTTTTCTTCTGATGGTTTACCTAAGGAAAATGTTGGAGCATCCGTCTTCTTTTCTTCTTTATTTAAGGTAAAGCCTGCCTTAGGAGTTTCTAGAGGTTTTTCAGCTGGCTTACTGCCAAATGAAAACGCAGGTTTCTCTGCACTATCGTCTTTCTTTTCAGTCTTAGCACCAAAAGAAAACGCTGGTTTTTCGGTACTTTCTTCCTTCTTTTCGGTTTTAGCACCAAAAGAGAAAGCTGGTTTTGAATCACCTGCTGTCGTTTTGTTATCGCTGGAAGCTGTGCCCAAGTTCAAACTGAAAGTTTTAGATTCAGGTTTGCCGGCGTCGACCTTTCCAGAAGCAAGTGGGGTCGTAGGCTTGTCCGAGCTAGCAGGTTCTGTCTTGGCACCAAAGGAGAACGCAGGTTTGGAAGTGGTTTCTGCAGCTTTACCGAAAGATAGCGCTGGTTTAGTTTCTGTCTTTGGTGCTGAACCAAAGGAAAATGCTGGTTTAGCATCATCTTTTTTCTCTGTATTTGTAGCTCCTAGGCCGCCAAATGCTGGTGAATTTTCCTTCTTTTCCTGCACTTTACCCAATGAAGCTTGAGAGAATAACGAATTGGCAGGGAGTTTTGGCTCTTCGGTCTTCTTCTCGCTTGTGGCACCAAAGGAAAATGCAGGTTTATCTTGTGTATCCTTCTTCTCCTCAGGCTTTGTTGTTCCAAAACTGAATGCTGGTTTCTTTTGTTCTTCTGCCTGCTTGTCAGTGTTGTTTGAAGTTGCCCCAAACGAGAATGCTGGTTTGTTGTCGGTGCCTGCACTTGTGGCAGCGGGAGTGACCGTCTTTTGCTGTTGTGCTCCACCAAATAGAGAAGAAGTGGCAGCTGCTGGTTTATTTGTCGTGTCGGCAGGTTTAGCTCCGAATGAAAAGGCATTGGATTGTGTAGTACCGTTAGATGCGCCTGCACCAAATTTAGGGGTTGGGGTGGTGGCAGTGGCTGCGGCAGTGGCTGTGCCAGTGTTATTAGCTGAAGCATTGCCAAAAGCAAAGGCTGGTTTAGCATTTTCATTAGTGTTACCTCCTAGAGCACCCAAGGTTGGAGTAGCAGATTTGCTGTTGTCGTTACTAGTTGTTGGATTTGTTCCAAAACCAAAAGATGGTTTGGCTGTGGTTGTGTTTGAGTTTTGAGCAGATCCAAACCCAAAAGCAGGTTTGTTCTGTGTGTTACCAGAGGCTAAACTTCCGAAGGAACCGCCGGTATTGTTTTGAGTAGCTTGTGCTGGGTTTATAGTGTTATTGGCAGGAGCTGCACTAAATCCAAACGCAGGTTTGGCTTGAGTGGCAGCAGTTCCGGGAGCAGGTGTAGTTGCGTTGTTATTATTAGTTGTTGTTGCAGCTGCAAAACCAAACGCTGGTTTCTGACCACCGGCATTGGCATTGGCGTTGGCGTTGTTGCCGAACATACTCGATCCACTACTTTGCTGGGCACTAGCGCCAAATGCATTAGTACTTGTGTTGCCAGCACCAAATACACCACTCCCTTGAGTCTGCGTATTTCCAAAAGGCGTGCTCTGCTGTTGGTTTCCAGCAGTACCAAAGGCCCCACCTTGTTGTTGTTGTTGATTACCATTAGCATTGGCTGCTGCTCCAAACGGAGAAGCATTAGAAGCTCCAAATCCACCAGTACCAGTTCCAAAACTAAAACCAGAGTTGTTTCCAAAGGCACTCATTTCTTGTTAGACTTATTTCGTTGAAGAATTTAATTCTCAATTAGGAAGGTAATGGTATGTTTAGTTATCGAATAATCCAATATAAAAACTCGAATTCAACTGCTTATTAGTCGTTTTCCTGTTTCTTGATCTGTATAGTTTTCCTAGATTATAAACAAAAATCGGGGAAATCACGGGGTAAAAAAAGTGTAGAAACACAGAATTGCTGTTAATTCTTCTAATTGATGCTTGTAAAGATCAAACACAGCCGTAATACCCTGTTTTCACTGGAATATTTGTAGATCTTTATTGGTCAATTTCAGAAATTCTGAAGAAGAAAATGCATTTTTCGTAAATTTAATTTTTTATTTTTTTTTTTTTTTGGGAAATTTTCGTAAATCATTTTGTACTAATATCACGTTCACTATTATTGCTGTATTATTGTATTATTGTATTATTGTATTATTGTATTATTGTATTATTGTATTATTGTATTATTGTATTATTGTATTATTGTATTATTGTATTATTGCAAATTTCTTTTCATGAGAATATAGTAAAACATATATATATTAGAGGTACTTATTGGTTTTTGTTTTTGTTTTTATTAATACAATACAGAAAAAATAAAATAGAGAAAATTATATATTATTTTGTACCTTTTTTTAGTGTGGAAATATTATTTTAACTTGGATTATGCTAACTTCTTTTTGAGGAAATGGTGTGTTGTGAAATATTGATGGTTACAATGCTATGATTTCAAATATGCAGAAAAAATAAAAATTATTTTGAATGTTATTTTTGAGGTGTTAATGTCCACCCCACCCATATTATATATTAATGGAATAAGAAAACAATTTTTTTTTGTGATGGGGTGGGAACGATGGGAATATTTTAGAAAAAAGATTTATTATTATTTTTTTTTTTTAAAATCGATTTATAATCCATAGTAAATGAATGTATTGTTAGTTTGAAATGGGTGGGAAGGTCAACTAAATTTTTTTTTTTTTTTTTCAGCTGTGTGATTTACTACGTATACGGGCAATGTTATCCAGAACTTCGTCGTAGGCAGCATCAATAGCTTTTTCTTCCATGATACGGGGAGGTATATTTTGATCCTTTGCGGTTTCTAGTTGGTAGTTTATCTCGGCACTGTCGTTTGAGTTGTTGCTTCCATTTTCTATTAGGGAGTTTAGCAGTTCTTCCTTTTTAGAATCGTCTTGCTTTCTGAAAATGTCATGCAGGTGGTAACCCTTGTCGTGTAGTTCGTCAATCACATTGACAATGGTGGCCACATCGTTTTTCAATAGGAAGTCTTTGATTTTGTCACCTTCTAGAGATTCTGCGGCTCTTGTTAGCTCTTCAGAATCGATGTGTTTACGAGGGCTAGTGAAAGATGAATGGTCACTAGACGTTTCTGAACCACTGTTTTTCTGCCTGTCGTGTATATGTTGTAACTCGCTATTCAATATATCATATTTCGCGCCAATCGGCTCTGTGCTAGGACCACGGACGAGTCTCTTGTACTGATTCTCACTTTCTCTGAACTCGACAGTATCATCAGCAGTTTTGCTAGACTTCTCGACGGCAGCTGTACCAAATGGTAATAGCGCAGAGTGACCAGTTGCACCAAAAGCTGATGAAGACAAGATAGTTCTCTGTCTTGTTTGTCCATCTACGATCTGGTCACCATTCTCAACAAGATTACTAGTTGTTGAAGAATTACCAAATGGATCAGAAAAGATTGGAGAGTTGATTAATGGTTGAGTAGCAACCGGTCTCCTAGGACTCGAGAAGTTTCTTTTATTAGAATCGTGTTTCTGGAGTTTATCATGACGTTGTTTTAGTAAATGGATACCTTGTTCAAAACTTGAATCAATCAAACACAGGTTGATCAGTGTCTCTTTACCTTCACAACTTAACTCATTCTTGACTCTTAAATCAAATAGATCTCTGACAACCTTTTCAATCTTAGTTCTCATATCACCAATTTTGCGGATAAACTCGATGACCAGCTTGTCATATACGTCAGTATCTTCGAACTTATCAGTAAGCAGCGACGATAGCTGCTCCTGTAATGTAGAGATTTGTTTCTCGCTTGCGGCAATTTCTTCTTGTGGGACAGATGGAAGAGAGACATCCTGTCCTTTTTTCTGTTTCTGAACTTGGTCCAATTCGTTTTGAATATTCCTCATGGTGTACAAGGACATCTTTTCTCTGATATTTTCAGGTATATCGTCGTATTCTAAATCAAGTGTCATTAATGTTGTACTCTTGTTTACTGCCTCTGCTAGAGCCTTTGCCGATGCTAAATTCAATTTACTTCCTAACAATGACAAATGGTGCAACTTAGAGCATAATGGCAAGCATTCAGCCAACACCACAATAGACGTACAATCAAGTATATCATAATCCAGATGTAGTCTGATTAAACTAACATACACTGGTAGAGATGTTGTCAATGTCTTAATGCAATGTGGGAAAATTTTTGGATTGTTGGATAAATCCAGGAATTTCAAATTTTCTGAATAGCATAAAACACTTAACAAATGAAGAACTTCGTTATTTTCTGGTGTGGCATCTGCTTCCACGGATAAATTGGTAGAGTTTAAGGAAATATATTTCATTTCATTCTTCTCACCCTTATTTTGAACTTTGTTAGCGACGGCATCGGTAAATAAATCGACCTTTCCACTTAAATCATTGTATCCCATGTCTAGACCTCTAATATTAGACGTTACAATCCACTCTGATAGAATCTTACATTGCTCATATGATAGCTGATTGTAAGCTAGACCTAACCTATCGGTGTACTTGCAAGCCACCTCAATAAAGTTCTTGAATTGTGAGTAGTTCATTCTTGCACCTGCAAGGACGAATTCTTCGATCCCACCGGCCTTAGTAGCAACGGCAGCAGTCAATAGATCCCAGTTCATGTCGGATCTATTCTCTTGGTTACATTCCATACGTTTTAAACAACTAGAGTTGTTGGCACTTTTTGCCAGCGATGATTTAGAAGGTTTTTGAACATTAGTCTTGATAGATGGAACCATGGTTAAATCCAAAGCAACGAAATTCTTTTTCTTCTTTGTGATGAAAGCAGCCAAGATTTTCCAGCCTTCCTCGTCCAATGGTGTGTTACGCAAGGTCAGTTTCTCAATGTGAGGGTTGTAAACTAACCCACTCAGGATAATTCTGAACATCTCCGCAGACAGACTGACACCATCCAGGGAGACGCATAAGACAGGTGAAATACTTAAGAAATCACTGAACGACCAAACCTCCAGCATTGATGGTCGTGGGTTCCTGAGTTGCAACAACGGGATTGGATCAGTTGAGCCCTTTTTCAGTTGCTTCAAGGTGGCAGGGATTGGCAAAATTTCTCTCAAATGGCAGCACCTGGTGTACACCAGATCATGTGGGATCTTCAAGTTTGGAGGTGGGAACACTTCCTGGTCGCTGTCGTTTCCATTGTCCGAGTTGTCGTTCTTCGAGTTGTCGTTAGTGAAAATGGAGAGCAGAGAGTTGCTCGAGGCGGTTCTTGCAACTCCGTCTCTTGGTCTTCTGCTAACCATAGGTTTATCGATGGTCAAGTGGGAAGCCAGCTTGCTGACCTCGATATCCTCCTCTTTCTTTGCGGACCCCCTGGCCTCTGCTGCCGCCTCTTCGGCTGCGATGTTGATGCTTCTCTTTTGAGCATCTGCGTCCATCTCTGGGGTGGGTGTGTTTGCGTCTGCGTTCGTCCCGGCAGTGGTGGAAGCTGTTTGTGATGGTGGGTTCAAGAAACGCAACTGGCCCGAGCCACCGACCACTATTCCAGCCGAGGTGGACTCCATGATTTTCTTCCTCTCGTCTGGGGTCAGCCTGTGGATGATCACTGATCCATTGGGTTTGACCTCGACCTCACCTTTTCTCGGGTTCTTGCTGCATATCTGCTGCGGCGGGTCGTTGAAATATGTCGTTGTTGCGAAGGCCACATGTTTCAGCAGCTTCAGGTCCTCCAGGCCAGGCACCACGGCGTACTTACCGTTGTCCTCCTGGTCGCTGGAGCACGCGGTCTCGTTGGAGTAATTGCTGAAGGTCCTGTCGATTCCTTCTGATGTCGAGTTGTTGATGTTCTGCTGGCTGCCATACGAGGTGACTTTCTTCAGGAACGCCCCGAACTTGTGTGTCGTGGAGGGCTGCGCGCCCTCATCCCCTGACTGCAGCGACACATTCGACTCCGTGGCCGTCCTGGCATGGCCTCGCCCGTTGCAACTATTGCTATAAGGCCTGTGCTGCGGCTTCTTCAGGATCGGTGGGAACTTCGAAGCGTTCGGGTGCGCAGGCAGCGGTCTGCCCTTAGCGTCCACGAGTGTTGTTGTAGTATTGTTATTGTTGTTGGGGGTGGTGGTGGTGTTGTTTGCCAGCTCGCCAGTGATCGACCCGCTCCGCCCGGCCTGCATGACGTTGTTCTGCATCCTGCGCAGCATCCTGTCCGTGGAGAACGTCGACGACCCGTTCGAGTGCGCACGCCGCTCCTTCTCCTTGCAGTGCGCAATAAAATCGTCCAGCCGTCTGCTGTTCTCCGGGGATATCCCCGAGCCACTGCTGCTCCTCGACATATCAACCGACGCAGCGCGGGGTGTTGTTGTTGTTGTAGTATTGATGGGTGTTGTTGTTGTTGTAGTATTGGTGGCAGATGACTTGTCATATTTATTCTTGTTGAAGGGTTCCCCCAGCGACACAACGCTGCTGGCCATACCTGTGGCCATACCTGTGGCCACGTTAGTGGCCACACCAGTGGCCATCACCCCAGCAGACACGGGCTCGTCCTCGTGTTTATGGTGGAACAGGGACTTAAAGAACCCCATCTTCCCCTTACCAGTAGTACTACCTCGCCGAGAAGGCTTCTCCTTCTTCTTCTCCCAGGACGCACTCGCCGACTTCGTCCGTCTTAGAGGAATGTCCTCCTCTCGTGGCTCCATCCCAACCTCCATAACGGGCTCCTTACTCTCCTCCTCACGCTCCAACTCCACAGAACCCTTGGGACTCAACGCACTCTTATGGTGCGAACTGCTCCTTATTAACCATGCCACATCCACATCCGTAGCACTCTTCCTCCTATGCATCGTTGTATTGCTGTACCGTATAGTATTGCTGTACCGTTATAGTATTGCTGTACCGTTATAGTATTGTATAGTACGCTGTTGCGTTGTTGTAGTGTACGTTGTAGTGTGAGCTGTAATTATTTTCTTAATTAAGGGCTCCCGTTGTTCAAAGGGTTCCCCGTTGTTCGGGGGGCTGGGGGCTGCTTCGGGTGATTAGAGATCGTTGTCAGGCAGTTTCACGTGAAGGGGGTTGTGCTCAAATGGTCATTTTCATTCTGTTCGGGGGGGGGCTGTTCATCCTTATATTACTTGCAGGTCGTGTAAATAAATGCATCAAAAATCCTTTTTTTTAAGAAGAGCCATAGCAATGGGATTCTATCAGCGTGCTGTTGACCTCGGGTACGATAGCAGCGAGGACTTGGTGCGGCGGGGCGTGTGGGGCGGGGAGCTGTATCTGCCTGCCTCGAGCTCGCAGAGCTCGAGCCAGCAGAGCTCGCGGGGCTCGCGGGCCTGGCTCTGGACGCACCTCGACGATGTCGACGACGTAGAGCTTGTACCACTGCCGGAAGAGGACACCTCTTCTGGCAGACGTAATCCTGGTAGGACCCTTAACACTCAGCGGGAGCTTGGCTCTCGGATACGGAGGCTTACGCCGTCTGCGGCGGCGTCGCACCCGTTGTCTGCGCGGATCTCGGCGGACCAGGTGCGGGAGTCCCTGGAGGTCGTTGACCTCGACCTCAAGCGGCTGCTTATAGACCCGCTGTTTGGCGACGCCGTGCACGTCGCGAACATGAAGCTCTTGCTTTACAACTACCTAGTCTCCGCGAACGTGGAGTACAGGCAGGGGTTCCATGAGATCCTGGGGATGATATACCTGCAGGTCTACGACACCGACGAGCCGCACGACACCGACAAGCTCAAAGCGTGTCTCCGAGTGTTCACGCGGCTCATGGCGCCGCTGAACAGTGTTTTCTACGAAGAGGACAACCTGCTCAAGTGGGAGTCCGAGGTTTTCCGTCCTTTGTTATTGGCGCTCTCACCCAGGATCTTCTCCGTGGTCTACTCGGGCCACGGGAAGCACCACAACAACAACCTTATATGGCTGATCCGGTGGACGCGGCTGCTGTTCGTGCGCGAGCTAGCGCGGCGGTCCGACGTGCTCGAGCTCTGGGACCACCTGCTCACGCTCGCGCACTCGCAGTTCGCGCTGTTCGTCGCGGCGTTCATCGCGGTGCTGCTGGTGGCGATATACGACCAGGTCACGGCGTTCGCCAGGGACCAGACATTGGACCACGACGACCTGATCGAGGTGTTGCTGCTCAGGTACAAGGACGTGAACCCGGAGCTCGATGTGGTGAAGTACTGTCAGACGGCGATGCAGGCGGCGGACGTGTTCAACGCCAACGAGACCGACCGGCTGTACGATATATGCCGGCAGTTCCTGCTGTGGAAGTTCGGCGAGGGCAGCGAGCCCGTGAGCGTGCACCAAGCAACCCGCAACATGGTCATCACGGGGTTCGACACGCCCACCGACGTCCACAGGCTGAGAATGGAGGAGAAGTTGAAGCGAAGGGTTCTTGGAAGACTGAAAAAGTAGACTACTACTCTTTGGATATAGGCATTGTTATCACGGTTTGATATACAAATAAATAAATAAATAAGTTTAATAAATAAATAAATAAATAATAATTTTTTAGAAGTTACTATTGACAAAAAAAAATTAAGAGAAAACAAAATTACCTTGGGATTCAGCAAGGTTATTCGGGGGGAAATAAAAGAGGATATAGATAAGAAGATGGGTCATAGATGTAACAAGGAGGTGTTTCTGCACATATACTCCATCTTATTCTTTTCCTTCTTTGTATAATAGGAGAGGTAAAAAAAAAAATTATGCAATTTTCTTAAGAAGGTAGGATTAGGGATGGGAGAGGGGGGGGGGAATCAGTAGGATCTGACGGCTGGTGGAACTGGTGGACACTCGGCCTCGTCCAAGGTGGTGGCGACGACCTTTCTGTACTTGATAGTGACTGGGTCGCCGGTGTGTTTTTGCCAGGACAAGGTGTGCTTTCTCCAGTTCTCGTCGTCTCTGGTTGGGTAGTCCTCTCTGGCGTGGGCACCACGGGACTCCTTTCTTTCGGCGGCGGAGACAGCGGTTTGTGTGGCACATGTTAGCAAGTTACGTAGCTCCAAGGTTTCGACCAGGTCACTGTTCCAGATCATGGATCTGTCGGTGACGTGTACGTCCTTGTAGGTCTTGTCGACGGCAGTGATGTTCTTCACACCCTCGTCCAAGGTTTCTTGCATTCTGAAGACGGAGACATCCTTCTGCATGGTCTTTTGCATGTTCAATCTGATCTGGGCAGTGGTCTTGTCACCGGAGGCATTTCTGGTCTGTTCCAGGGCCTCTAGGGACTCCTTACCTAGGTCGGCTGGCAATGGCTTGTGTGGCAGACCTGGCTGCAAGGTGTCGGCGACAGTGTTGGCAACGGCACGGCCGAAGACGACCAAGTCCAGTAGGGAGTTGGCACCCAATCTGTTGGCACCGTGGACGGAGACACAGGCGGCCTCACCACAGGCCATCAGACCTGGGATAACCTTGTCCTCACCTTGCTCGTCAACGGTCAAACACTCACCGGTCCACTTGGTTGGGATACCACCCATGTTGTAATGGACGGTTGGCAACACTGGGATAGGCTGCTTGGTGACGTCGACACCGGCGAAAATGGCAGCGGTCTCAGAGATACCTGGCAGTCTCTCCTTTAGCACAGCTGGTGGCAGGTGACTCAATTGCAAGAAGATGTGGTCCTTGTCCTTGCCGACACCTCTGCCCTCTCTGATCTCCATAGTCATAGCACGGGACACGACATCTCTGGAAGCCAAATCCTTAGCGGTTGGTGCGTAACGTTCCATGAAACGCTCACCCTCGGAGTTCAGTAAGAAACCACCTTCACCACGGGCACCCTCGGTGATCAGACACCCGGAGCCGTAGATACCAGATGGGTGGAACTGCACGAACTCCAAGTCCTGCAATGGGAACCCAGCACGAGACACCATAGCGTTACCGTCACCGGTACAGGTGTGTGCAGAGGTACAGGAGAAGTAGGCTCTCCCGTAACCACCGGTGGCCAGCACGGTTCTGTGTGATCTGAATCTGTGGATGGTACCATCTTCCTGGTTGTAAGCGATGACACCAACGACCTCGCCGTTGTGCGTGAGCAGATCCATAGCGAAGTACTCAATGAAGAAATGACAGTCATGGTTCAATGCCTGACCGTAAAGGGTATGTAACATGGCGTGACCAGTTCTGTCTGCGACAGCACAGGTACGGTAGGCTTGGCCACCCTTACCGAACTCCTTGGATTGACCACCAAAGGCTCTCTGGTAAATACGGCCCTCTTCGGTTCTTGAGAACGGCATACCGTAGTGTTCCAGCTCAATGATCGATTTTGGTGCCTCACGCGTCATGTAGTGGATAGCGTCCTGGTCACCTAGCCAGTCAGAACCCTTCACAGTGTCGTACATGTGCCACTTCCAGTTATCCTTGTGCATGTTACCCAACGCAGCATTGATACCACCTTGTGCGGCCACAGTGTGCGACCTGGTAGGAAACAACTTAGAAATACACGCCGTCTTGTAACCAGCCTCGGCCAGACCAAACGCAGCACGCAGACCAGCACCACCAGCACCAACAACTAGACAGTCGTACTCATGATCAATCACATTGTACTTTCCTCCGCCTAGAGAAGAAGCTGGAGCAGCATGTCTCCGCACTGCACCACTAGAAAATTGCCTGATATTACTAAAAGCAGACCTCCTCAACATCATAAATAAATTTTTTTAATCGTTTAATTCTACCTCTTTTTTGCTTTCGAGAATCCAATCAATCACAAATTCCCACCTAATTAGCCAGCGAACCACTTCTTATATATATATACTCACAAAAAAAAAAAAAAAAAAAAAAGGAAAACCCTTTGTGTATGGGTGAGGCCCGTTTGGCAGCAAATTCAGAAACCTTTCAAGTGACCCATCCTCTCTTCCCCTGCTTCCAATTCACAGGGCGAGTCTTTCCACTCACGTCCTACTGTGTGTGTCTCTCCCGTCATCCACAGAAACACCCGCACAAACACCCCCACGTCGACGCTGATTGGCTCGGGGAACTCCGACGTGCTCGCAACGAGCAGTAGGGGCCCCCCTCCCCTTCGTCTCCCAGACATCGTCGTAGAGAATGAGCAATTCGGATGAATGGGGGAGCTGGAATGATGGCGGAGAGGAGAGGGGACCTCGTTCTCAAAACCGAGATTCTTTTTCTTTCTGCTGGTTTAAGTTCAATTTATTTTTCTGGTGTTTTCAATGATTTAAGTATGGGGTTAGGGAGTTACAATCACGTGTGTTTAGCACGTGTATTATAATACTTCACGACATGTAATTTACTACTCATCAAATATCCACCCTGCTATCCGTGTGCGTTTATATTCCCTCCTTTATTTGTATTTCCCCCTGTGCATTTTTTTTGTTTTTTTTTTTGAATTATCAGACACTGCCTTTGTATCTTAATTATAGCATTAATATTCCGGAATCTCAGTTTGCTGTCACCCCCACTCTTAAGATCTGGCGATATTATTTATCACCCATCTTAAAATACACACTGTGTATAGTATTGCAATTTCATATTACTATACTGTAATTTAATGTGGCAAATACAAGATATTCTATGGAATAACTTGTGGAAAATCGGTAAATCACTCTTTTTTTATCCCGCTGAAAACCATACGATATATTAGAACGTGGTAGGAGATGGTAGAGCGTGGTAGAATATAGTATGTTAAATTATCTTTTGTAAATACAATACAGTATACACCGTTTTCCCTCTTTGTTTTCTTGTTGAATTAGGCGCCGATCTCAAATCTCTTCAGATCTTGCTTGTAAAAAGCACTAACCGTAACATAGTACGTTGTATTGTATCTGTGTAGTGGTATTGTACTGTATTGTATATTATATTGTACTGTTTTATACTGTTTTGTTCCTTCACCTGTAATATTATCTGTATTTGATACTGTTTTGTATACCGCGAAGGTTGAAAACAAACACAAATTTTTTTTTTCATGGTTACGTTAGTCGTGATGTACGATAATATATTATACAGTATTGCCGTTGTGCTATACGGTATACTATTGTGGTAATACAGTGTATTATTGTGCTATACTACACAAAGATATTGTATTGATTGACTCTAGATATGTTATGAGGAGTACAGAATTATGTACTACTTATAATGTATTAGTTTTTTATAAGTTACTTTCACTAGCAAACCATTATGATGGGTTATAGTGCCTCTCTCTCTCTCTTAGAGCTAAACCTTTTTGTTATCTCTTTCGTAAATGGAGTAAATTGGTATTTTTAATTGTTCAGATACTTCTCGTGGTCTCCAGAGATATACAACGGAGTATATCGTGATGGTTTTCATTAGCGATGGACCAAAGAAGAGTATGAGGGTGGACTGTGGTAAATCTGTGCGTATCAGTTGCTGACTTGGAAAAAATGGAATTATTAAAGCGACAAATGGGGTCTGGATATTACTCCACCCATGAATAATGCATGTTATTTAGGCCACTGTGTTTATTGTAAATTTTATTGTACGGTACCTGAGTAATTTCTTGTGGTTACCTTTGCTTCCCATGTGTTCAATGGTCTTGTCTAGTAGATTTAACAAGGGATTCCATACATAAACCACGGTACACGTGAGGATAGACAACAGAACTAGTTGTAATTGGTTTGTCTTTCGAGTTTCCCAAAAAAAAATGCGGTCAGGATTGCTAGTGGTATCAGAACAAGTACGACGACAAAGAGTACTTCATTCTCGTTGGTATCTGCCAAGTCACATGTCTTGAAGAACTTTATCCAAAGATACAGAGTGTACAATTCAAGTAGCATAATTAACATTTCAACTTTGGTGAGTTCATCGCTAGAATAGATATTAGCCAGTTTGTAAGATGACCATTGCAGAAGTGTACTTATGGTGCGAGTAACAAGGATCAAACGACTCAGTTTCTGTGTTTTGGACAAGTCGTGACCAAACTGACGTGTGCTCTACGTGAACAACACCAAAGCGATATGATGAGCCAGTGCAAGCCATCCGTATATTTTTATCAAATAAAAACCAGCAACAGTTCCTTTTCCAAAATAATTGACAAAATTTGGTGTACCTGCAGAGACATGAAAAGCCACACAGTAGTATCCGTCTTCCGGAACGTTATAACGAGGCGTTTCTTTTCCCGATACCAATTTATGATATGAGTGTCTTTGTGAATTATATAGATCAGTATTAGGAATTAATGTATTCAATGAAATCAAGTTGCATAAAGGGTTTCCCAGGTGACATTTTGTCCATGGAAAGAATGGAGGTTTGTGGGAAAGGTTATCTTCAGTATAAGTGTTATCTTCATCATAATCCTTATAGTTGAATATTCCAACCAGTTCAGGGCTATCGTCTGCGATGTAGCTACTTGCGGTAAATGAGATGTATGAATCACCTCTCTGCGGGCTGGCCTTCATGAACCGGCAATCCAAGTGCACAGAACCATCATACCGAAGAACACCTTCGGCCGCTACGAAGTTAATAAATATTGTCAGTAGGAAAGTTGCTCTCCAAGATACCATTCTGGAGTTTATGGAAACCTTTTTATAATCAATATATAAGAGGTATTAGAAGAAAAAAGATATCACCCCATTATATACGTGGTCATAATATTAAACATTAGACTCATTTGCAGAAAGACCAGTTCGTTTGCTTAAACCTTGAAATAGGGCTGCTGCAATACAACATAATACACAATATACATAACTGCAATGCAACATAATACACAATATACCAGAGTTATCAAGGCATTCGAAGAAGTCGTGGAGGCTAAAAAAGATTCTTGAAGTATTCTATTTATAGTTCAACGAATGAGGTAAATCTACTATTTATCCGATCGGGGTACGCGTGTTTCTAATTCACGAAATTAATGGAAACATATATAATCGAGCCACCTTTTGAGGGGGGCAGTGCTGGAAAGATATATTAGGTTATCGCGATTTACAGTAATGAAATGCCTATTACGGAAATTGCCTTGATAGAATGCTTATGTAATATACTTGCGGGGGAGACCCTGACCCGATTGGGAAGAGTCTGCATATGGCCTCTCCCCTTCCGGTAATTAAACAAATGGGTCTATCACCACCTGATTTCCAGAGAAACGCCCGTAGCTTATGTGCCTCTTTTCTTTTCTAAAATGATCGACCCATTTTCCATTTTCGGTAGTGTACTAAATTTAGCAGTTATTGATATATTATCCAATAACTTCCCTATATTATTATATATATAAAACGGCATGTGAACTGTATTCTTTTCTTGTATATCTTATGTTGGTTCAGGTATGGAGCTAAGCAGTAAGCAATAATATGTTGTTTGCTATTTTCCTCTTTGCTGTAGCAGCGTTAGCTTATCAGCCTAATGTTAACACTTCCTTGGTGAAATTGGATGCTCATAGTGACTTTGATTTTTATTTCTATTCCAACCGTTCTTCCCTGCTGCTTTTGAATACGACAATTGGTTTGTCTAGTGCAGACGAAGGCAAGACGTGGCTTACAGTTTTCAACATTACCAACAATCCATACTCGTCCACCAAAGTCGACGCGGTGATAGACTCCAACGATGATTCGAGGGCCTTTGTCTTCTATAACTCTACCATACACTCCACGTTCGATTCAGGAAAGACCTGGAATAAGACTGTGGTGGATGGAATTGAAGGATTTAAGATAGCCAACGTGGAGACTCATCCCTCTAATGCCAGTATCTGGCTAGTTACTGGTAGAGGATGCAGTGCAAGCTATAGTCGTTGTTTTTATGGGAACTACGTATCTGTTGACCAGGGAAAGAACTTTAAAGCAATAAATAATTCTTTTCCAACAAAAGCTGCGACACCTTGTTATTTTAGGAAGTTTGGCAATGTTGGTAACTCCACTGTTAAGATGGTGTGTCCTGTCATTGATCCTGCTAACTACGATGAGTGGCTAGGTCAACAAACCAGTGACGATTTGGGAGAGCATTTTAGTAACTTGAATTTGTATCCTCATTCCAATAGAACTGGGGCGCAAAAACTGGGAAGTACACCAAATTATACTGTTTTGAATGTTACAGATTTTAAATATAAAAATCTAGCTGGACCCCTCAACAGTTCCTTGTATGTCAGCACTGACGAAACTAACTTCTATAAAGCTTATTTGAACCTGCCACCAACCATAACTAATATACAAATTGTTGAGTTACTAGGTAAGAGGTTGTTAATCACCGGTGAATACAATAAGCTAGTTACAAACACCTCAAATGACATCCTTCCATTGTTTTACCTTTCTGATTCCACCGGATTGAAATTTACAAACATAAGCATGGCAACCAACGCTACCACAAGGGGTTCTGTCTATACAGTTGAATCACTGCCAGGTACCGTCTTCAGAACTGAGAGACTGATAGGCTCCGGCTCTTCGAACATCTCGACTGACAACGGTATGACATGGAAGAGCTTGAAGTTCGTCGACAAAATCAACCCAAATAACTACACATGCAACATTTCAAGCTCCGACTGCTCATTCGTGGTAACTGGTATCAGAGAAAACTACATCACGGGTACCATCTTTGCCACGGGTCGTGAAAGCACTGTTGATCCAGCGATTATCGACTTGCAACAATTTACCCAAAATAGTTTTCCTGGTAGAAATATCAACGAACTGAAACCATACGAATTAGCCAAGGTTAAAGGTGACGTGCAAAGGGATTTTACAGCTGTCTCCAACGACGGGGGTACTACTTGGAGAAAAGTCTTTAACAGCAGCAATGCTGACTATATGGTAAACAGTTTCGGTAATGTAATTCTGACTCCATATTTTAGCGATGACCGCGAAACAAAACATCTCAACTACAGTTTAGACCAAGGTATAACCTGGGATGAAGTTAGACTAGGAAAGATGCTATTGGGGGACACTTTCCCTGACAACAATCCTCGTACGTTGATACAATACACTATACGGAATGTCCTCCCCAGTAACGTTTCCAGTAATTTTGTTGTTACCGATTTTGAAGTCCCTGCTAATCCAACAGATGATAATCTTTATTACATCTACAACATCGATTTTTCGAATCTTTACGACGGAAAGAAGTGTAACGGTACCAACGGCTTAGTCAAGTTTTCTTTGAACAACGGCGGTGGCGTCAACGGTGCCCGCTACTTCTCATACGCCAGAAACACAACTGCTCAGTGCTCCTTGAGTGTCAACGACACGAAATGGAACGTCACTTCGTGCGACAGATGCACAATTATGGACTACATATGTGCCCCACAATTCATCCAAAACAGCAAGGGTATCTGTGTTCCTGACAAACAGTATATGCAATACGAAGGTATCAACTGCGTAAACAATAACACGAAGGTAACACCAATGGTCCTTGTTGCTGACAACCAGTGCAAACAACCAATGAACATCAGCTCAGTGCCAATATCCTGCTGAAAGAAAAGTTTTGTAACGATCTATTCATATTTTTATCTTCTCACCATTGTCATATACCACATGACGCTATATAATTTTGCTATACATTTTTTTGCAAATCACTATGTCAATAAATAATCTTACTGTGTTTACAACAGTATGTTCTGGAGCCTACGTATATCATTGCAGATATGGGATTCACCAAGACTAGAGTGGAAGTTGAAAAGAGAAGAACGTACAATCAATATCATTAGCTAACAAATATTCAAGAAGATATCACCTTGCGTATCTGTTTTTGTTGAACATTTCATTCATTACGATGTTCCACCCATACGCCGTTCTAATTATAGAGTACGCAACATGGGATTAACGTGGTTCAAGTCACGAAAAATAAGACCAGAGACTGGTTCCACTTTCACATTTTGAGGGTTACTACATGTCATCAACCATACACCTTTTTTTCGATAATACGGCTTCACTGAGCTGTTTATGTAATTAGAAACCACGATACCTAATTGGGCAGCCCTTACCCGATTGGGCAGACGTTGATTACCCGATTGGGAAGGCATTACCCGATTGGGAGATCATTTGATTTTTATTGCCGTTCCAAATCTGCCACTCCTCCTGCAGTTCACAGAAAGTGTCGCACAAGCGGTGATGGGGTCCCCTCCCCCCCCCCCAAATAGTGCAGGATGTACGGACGTGACTGTGATGCACGATAATAAACACACAGAACTCCCCGTAGGAATAGTGGCACCATATATGATTTACTCTTTTTTGTAATGTGCTTCTATATTTAGTAGGTTTAATACTATTTAACAATACATACAAATATTATATAAAGGCAACCCGTTGTTTAAAATATTACAAATATCCATTCCCCTCATTGAAAAAAGAATCCATTCAAAAAGATGCTGCTGTCAAGTGTTCTGTATTGTGCTGCTGCTGTTACGGTGGCTGCTTTTGATCCTGCTGTGACTAGCAACTATGTTACTGTGAAGACTGCTTCTGGGTATCCGTTTTACTCGTTTTCTAACGGGTCTTCTCTGCTATTTGCCAATAACACGTACGGTTTGTCTAGTACAGACCAAGGTAAGACGTGGTCTACTGTGTTCAGTCTGCCGGACTCGTCTCGTTATGCTACGGAGATCAAAGCTGTGATAGACTCCCATTACGATAACAGGGCATTTTACATATACAACTCCACCATATACTCCACATTTGATTCGGGGAAGACGTGGAATAAGACCGAGATTGACTTGGACGGTTACAAGATCTTTACTGTGGAGTCTCACCCTACTAATGCTAGTATTTTGCTTGCTACAGGTACTGCCTGTGATGCAAACTATTCGGGATGTTACAGTGGGAATTATATCTCCTTTGACAAGGGTAAGAGCTACAAGTCTCTAGATATCGATATTTTACCAGAGGAGACGAACACCTGTGAGTTCAGGGAGTTGGGAACCCCTGGCAACACCACGGTCAAATTGTTGTGTCCTTACCACATAACACAATACAACACATGGTACGGCCAGAGCTCTGACAATCTGGGAGAGTATTTCGATGGTTTCTATCTGTATCCTGATTCCACAGGGGCAGTTAAGAAGTTTGCAAGCACGCCAAATTATTCTGTCTTGAAGGTCACCGATTATTCTGATGAAGACACTTATTCCGGTTCTCAGAACAGCTCTCTGTACATTTCTGATGATGAGATTAGTTTCTACAGACCTTATCTAAACTTGCCATCGAACTTCGATAACGTCCAAGTCGTGGAACTGTTAGGTAAGAGATTATTGATCACTGCAGAATACGTTGATGTAAATGCAACACACATCAATCCTCCATTGTTTTTCTTATCTGACTCCTCTGGGTTGAAATTTACAAACATAAGCATGGCAACCAACGCTACCACAAGGGGTTCTGTCTATACGGTTGAATCACTGCCAGGTACCGTCTTCAGAACTGAGAGACTGATAGGCTCCGGCTCTTCGAACATCTCGACTGACAACGGTATGACATGGAAGAGCTTGAAGTTCGTCGACAAAGTCAACCCAAATAACTACACATGCAACATTTCAAGCTCCGACTGCTCATTCGTGGTAACTGGTATCAGAGAAAACTTCATCACGGGTACCATCTTTGCCACGGGTCGTGAAAGCAATGTCGATCCTAAGGTTGTCAACTTGGAGAATTTGACCCAAAGTTTATTCCCTGGTAAGCATGTCAGTGACTTGCAACCTCTTGATTTGAATCTAGTAAAGTCTAAGTTGCAAAAGGATTTTGTTGCTATTTCTAATGACGGTGGTATCACTTGGAGAAAGCTGTTCAATGACACCGAGGTTACCTACGATGTTGGCAGCTTTGGTAACATTATCGTAACTCCATTTTATGACAATGACACCTTTATTCTGAAGCAACTAAACTACTCGCTGGACCAAGGTGCCACTTGGGGGACCACCAAACTAGACACTATGTTAAAGCAGTACAAATTCCTAGAAACCAACCCTGCCAATGTCTCTAGTAACATTTCCTTCTACGGTGTTAAGGTAACTAATTCGGATCAGTTCTCGGATGGTGACATCGATCAGGATTATGCTTATGTGTATAACTTCGACTTCTCAAAGGTTTACGACGGAAAGAAGTGTAACACCACCAACGGCTTAGTCAAGTTTTCCTTGAACAACGGCGGTGGCGTCAACGGTGCCCGCTACTTCTCATACGCCAGAAACACAACTGCTCAGTGCTCCTTGAGTGTCAACGACACGAAATGGAACGTCACTTCGTGCGACAGATGCACAATCATGGACTACATATGTGCCCCACAATTCATTCAAAACAGCAAGGGTATCTGTGTTCCTGACAAACAGTATATGCAATACGAAGGTATCAACTGCGTAAACAATAACAAGAAGGTAACACCAATGATCCTTGTTGCTGACAACCAGTGCAAGCAACCAGTGAACATCAGCTCAGTGCCAATATCATGTTAAAAAGACAATTGAGGAGCGTTCAAACTTGAAAGTTGTTGCTGTTGTTTTTTTGTAGTATTTATATATAACTGTTATATATTGTAATAATGTTCTTTTATCAAATGAACTAACGTGAATTGCATACATATTTTGGTATACGCTATATATCTCACTATTTACTAAATCATGTGACAGTTTCCGTTTTTTAAGATGTGATTTCGTGATGCATTGTGGGTGGGTTATCTATTTTTGTTTTATTATACAGGTTGTTGTTGTTGTTATAGAGGGTATTTTGTGGGTTATGCTGTTGTTGTTGTTTTTTTTCACATGTCCCACCAGGAGACCAGACCCATACCGTCTGTCTGGCAACTGCCGAGGATTGTGTATGCCGATATCTTCTCACGGGGTTCTATGTCCTCTGCCTCTGCCTCCTGCTGTGCCTCTTCCACTTCCTTCGGGGAAGGAGGTTTCACGTCCACGAACAGCTCCTCCTCGACACGGAACCGTATCATCTCGTTCACATCCAGGAACAGCTCGCTGCCGTCCTCCGTGCGCCACACCCACGCCTTGTCCTCCACAGAGTACGCGCTGCCCTCGAACATCATGTTCTTCGGAATGAAGATGTCGTCGAACATCCCCAGCGTGCTCACCTTGATGCCCTCGCTGTCTATCCGCTTGATCCACCCGGTGAGGATCTCCCCGACGAACGGCTTGAACACCACGCACCGGAAAGTCACATTGACGTACGACGACCCGTCCCCGGGACGCAATTGGCCCTCGTCCACCTCCAGGAGATCGTATATGCACACGCTCAGCCCGACATGCGGTATGATTTTGTTGCTGTACTTCACGTTCAGCTCGTGCGTGATCGCACTAACGGCGTCCCTATGAAACTGATCCGGCGGAATCCGAACCAGGTCCTTCAGCTTGCTAAGAATGAACATGTATAACTGATACTATCGTTACCGTTACCGCTCTGTATCAATTTGTTGGATCAAATCCCACAGCTTAACTATGCTGTTACTGAAAAATTTTTCAAAATTTTGTTTTTTTGCGATGAGCTGTGAAAAAAAAAATTTTTTTTTCAAATTTTGCGATGAGCTTGTGCTTTTGAATGCAATACTTGAAATATTGGCTTGTTTTAAACTCACTTTTCTATTGGATACAGGGTATACAAATCATTGGATCTTGAACTGCAAGGTACGTTGTTATGTCTAAGAAGTTTGGTAAGAACTCGCAGAAGTTTGCTGTTGTGCACAGGCCGCACGATGACCCGCACTATTACGATGCTGATGCCACTGAGCATGTGCTGGTTCCCGTTGCGAACCCTAATAACGCTGAGGATATGATGAAGAAAAGACAGCCACCTGTGAGGAAGGGTTTGGCGTCGAGGCCTCGTGCTGTGAATGAGCATGCGGGCGAGGCGAAGCTGTATGGGATTGAGTTTGACGACTCAAAGTACGACTACACGCAGCATTTGAAGCCCATTGGTGTTGATCCCGATGCTGTGTTTGTTCCTGCGAAGAAGGAGACTGCTGCGGGTGGGAAGCCGAAGAAGAATATCGAGGATTTGTTTGTGGAGCCCGTGTATAAGGGGGAGCAGGCGAAGCCGGAGTCTGTGTTCCAGCGTGGTATGGCCAAGCCCGAGTACTTGAAGCACCAGCAGCTGGTGACGGATGATATCCGGGGTTTCAAGCCCGACATGAACCCTGCTCTTAGAGAAGTGCTGGAGGCGCTTGAGGACGAAGAATATGTGGTGAACGACGATATTGTGGTGACGAAGAAGAAGACCAAGAAGAGTAAAGCTGGCGGCGATGACGACGACGAGGAAGACGATGTATTTGCTGAGCTGTTGCAAGGCGGAGAAGTTGGCAGTGAGGGTGAGTTTGAGGACGAGTTTGACGAGTGGGATGTGGATGAGCTGGATGCGTATGAGGACACGCACTACCAGGAGGAGATGAAGCAGTTTGACAACATTGAGAACTTGGAAGACCTGGGAGGTATCGACTATCAGGCCGATGTTATGAGATTCCAAAAGGAACAGAAGAATAATAAGGCGACAGAGTTTGATTCTGACAACGAGTTTGATGATAACCTCTCTACCGGCAACAACTTCGAGGACGAGGAAGAAGAAGACGATGATGTAGTCGGAGAACTGCCGACTATCAAGGGCAAGAGCAATGGTAAGAAGAAGAGGAAGGAGCGTAAGAAGAAAGGTGCGATGTCTGATATCTCTGGTTTCTCCATGTCCTCCAGTGCCATTGCTAGAACAGAGACGATGACTATACTGGACGACAAGTATGACAACATCATCAACAGTTATGAGAATTACGAGGAGGAGCAAGAGGATGACGAGTATGAGAATGCAGAGCCCTTTAACATGGAAAGCGAAAGAGCAGACTTCGAGTCTATGCTCGATGACTTCCTAGACAACTACGAGCTGGATACCGGTGGAAGAAAGATAGTGAAGAAAGATGAAGAGAGAGACAGGATAAAACAGGCCGCTGATGAAGTGAGTAAAGGTAAACTCGCTCAAAGAAGAAACCGTGAGAGAAAGAACAAGGCTGAAGTTGAAAAGGTAACAAATTCACTGAGCTCCTTGAGGTTCTAACAAATACATCATACCTAGATAGAAATACCCTCAGTCATTAAATACATCAAATACATTTTATAAACAAACACCAATAGAAAGAGAAAGTCATTATATGCTAATCATCACAGATGACGGAAACATCACATGATCAAAAATAATAAAAGTGATTTGGAAAATTAAGCGATGAGCTGATGATATTATTAAAAGTAGTATAAAATACACAAAACCAACATTAAATGAACATATACAAAAAACGAACTGTAAACAGAATGGTAATAGTTGCTTAAAACACGCCAGTGTTTAAATTAATTGTATGACTAAGAACGTACTACTATTGAAAAGGAAAGACAAAAAGGAAATGATAGCCCTTTACATTATGGACTTCTAATAATTTGGGTATTTTAGTAGAAATGATATTCTAAACTAAATGATAAGGAAAGATATCAATGCAATAACAACTGTGTTCAAAATACCGTTTTCAATAGTTGAACCTGCACCCATGAATTGGTGGGATACTGTTGCAGTTGGTCTATTGGTGCCACTAGGTGTGATTTGTTCAGCAGCAAGAGTAGGGTGGCCTCCACTACCGGAGTTACCAGAACCAGAACCAGAACCGCCAGTGCCAGAACCAGAGCCAGAACCGCCGGTACCAGAACCAGAGCCAGAACCACCGGTTCCAGAACCAGAACCAGAACCACCAGTGCCAGTACCAGAACCAGAACCACCAGTGCCAGTACCAGAACCGGATCCTCCAGGTGTGTTACCATTGTTACCAGAGCCAGAGCCAGATGGTGGGTTACCATTGTTACCAGAGCCAGAGCCAGATGGTGGGTTACCATTGTTGCCAGAGCCAGAACCAGATGGTGGGTTACCGCCGCTGTTACCAGAACCGGAACCTGCTGGTGGGTTACCGTTGTTGCCAGAGCCAGAGCCAGATGGTGGGTTACCATTGTTACCAGAGCCAGAGCCAGATGGTGGGTTACCATTGTTGCCAGAGCCAGAACCTGCTGGTGGGTCACCGCCGCTGTTACCAGAACCGGAACCAGATGGTGGGTTACCATTGTTACCAGAGCCAGAGCCAGATGGTGGGTTACCATTGTTGCCAGAGCCAGAACCTGCTGGTGGGTCACCGCCGCTGTTACCAGAACCGGAACCAGATGGTGGATTACCATTGTTACCAGAGCCAGAGCCAGATGGTGGGTTACCATTGTTGCCAGAGCCAGAACCTGCTGGTGGGTCACCGCCGCTGTTACCAGAACCGGAACCAGATGGTGGGTTACCATTGTTACCAGAGCCAGAGCCAGATGGTGGGTTACCATTGTTACCAGAGCCAGAGCCAGATGGTGGGTCACCATTATTAGCTGCAGTACCGGTTGGTGGGTTACCGTTATTGGATGCTGTACCTGCTGGTGGATCTCCAGAAGGATTTACTCTTGGTGGTGGAGTCTGGTTATTGCTTGCGGAATTAGATGATGGGGTCATACTGTAATTAGAAGAAGCAGATGCAGATGAGGCATCAGAAGATGGAACTAGTACTACTTCTGAAGCTGATGGTGGTAGAGATGATATTATTGATTCCACTGAGGATGATGGATCAGAAGAAGATGGATCGGAGGATGGTGCAATGGAAGAAGATGGATCGGAGGATGGTGCAATGGAAGAAGATGGATCAGAGGATGGTGCAATAGAAGAAGATGGATCAGAGGATGGTGCAATAGGAGAAGATGGATCAGAGGATGGTACTAGTGCTGCTATTGAACTAGGTGCTGATGAAGATGGATTGACAGACGACGATAGTGCAGCAGATGAAGATGGATCAACAGATGACGATGGTGAAGCAGACGACGATGGTGCAGCAGACGACGATGGTGCAGGAGACGACGATGGTGCAGCAGATGAGGATGGTGAAGCAGACGACGATGGTGCAGCAGATGAGGATGGTGAAGCAGATGAGGATGGTGAAGCAGATGAGGATGGTGAAGCAGATGAGGATGGTGAAGCAGATGAGGATGGTGAAGCAGATGAAGGTTCAGAAGATGGCACTAGTACAGCTGCTGAACTAGGTCCTGAAGATGATGATGGTTGGATCGATGATGATGGTTGCACCGATGATGATGGTTGCACCGATGATGA